>LNAC01000019.1:1871965-1960742 GCA_002007465.1 Ailurus styani | reverse complement strand
GGGCGGGTGGGGTGTGGACACAGAAATATTTGACTATGAAAATCTTTACTGTTTTTATTGAGAATTTACACAGTATGGTTGAAAGATCAAATTTTGGGCGTGGTTATCTATTTGTAGTTTTCATGAGGAACATGATTCTTTACATCTGTGATGACAGTTGTAGAACATAATGGAGTTCCTGTGGCATTTTTCACGTGGCTTATGCGTTTTTATCACCAGCATGAAACTAGCACATTTTCAGGAGTGGGTTCTTCTAGTGTGAGTCAGCTTTGCAGCTGACCAGTCAGCTACTAGTTATAGAATACTACTTTGTGGAATGGTTGTCAGCAAAAAAAGAGGAAAAAAAAAAAATCTTCCTTACCTCAGCAAGAATTAGAGCTGAGATATCAGCTTTGAGAGAACTGTGTGTGTAGATCAGTGGGTCAAATGAAGTGAAGGTGCTTTGTTGTACAGCCTGTGTGGTAATTGGCTCAGTCACTGCCTGTGTCTGAATGCCTCACACCAGCCCTGTGTCTGAGGTGCGCATTACTGGCTCTGTTACAACTTGCTCAGAGGGGCCAGACCAGTTTGCAAACAGGAAAGAAGAAACTTCTGGAAAGTTAATGTGTGGGTAAGGACTTCCTGGTTAGAGAGCATTCCTCAGTTGTTTCCAGTTCCACTGTCTCTAAAGATTCAGAAGACCCAGGAAAGATTTCCTGATATTTTAGATATGATAGACTACAGTCAATGCTGCGGTATATGGCAGATTAGGTTCTAACACTCAGGGAAATAAAAATGTTATTAGAAGCATGACACTCAGATAATAACACTGAAGCTAAAAGGGAAGAATAATCTTGAATATTGACTTGTTTAGCTCCACCAGCGTTTATGCCTCAGACTTAAGATCGAAGCATGAGAGTTCATGCATCTGGAAGTAGGACTAAACCTCAAAGTAAAATTGCAGTGCTGGAGTTCTGCTTTCTGAGATTTCCTGGTTTTCTAATGATGGTCTGTAGTGTTTTGTATCCTTTGCTGTGTCTGTAATCCAGTGCCCCATTTTGCTTCTCTATTCTCTGGCCCCAGATTTAACATTCACTGATTCAGGTTCCTAGTTGTTTTTGGAAGATGACTTGACAGTGCTGGGCATCAGGGGGAGCTGTGTTAACCTTCGGGTTAACAGCCTGTAACTTCTAGACCGTGAGTATTACGGACATAGGGCTTTTGATATCTTAAGCACCTCCCCGAATACCTCGGATGTCCCTGAAATGGACATATGTGCATGGTATCCAGGACACACATAACGTGCAGTTTATGCTTTCGAAAAAGACATCCAGGCAATCTCCCTTCCCCCTCCACATTGTCGTATCTGAGCCCTTTATTCTTAAAATGCAGTACTAAGTCTGTTGTAGATAGTTTTCCCTCTGTCATTAGCCATGACTTTGGCCAATTCTTGTGGATTTTCAGCAATCACTTCATTTAAGGAAGGTTGTCCTCTATGAAATTTCAATATTATAGTGGGTTTAAAAATAACTATAAAGGCTTGGCTCATAAATGACTCTTAAATGACACTAATTTTCTTAATCCTTTAGGTAGGCAAACCCCACTCCCTATTTTCACAATTTGTCATTGAATAAATGTTTCTTATATCCCAAGTTAGTTGTGAAAGACTGAGCCCGTGAAAGCCTTTTACAGGATAAACTTGTTTCTGATTGTAGGAAACTGAGGTTGGTGTGTTCATGTTTATGGACAAGAATTTTTCTGAGGTGGGTCATTTACAAGCTCTTGGTTTCTTAACTTTCCACGTGCAAGGTTGCTTTTTTAAGTTAAAGATGGACAGAAGGAGACCGTAGGCTAAGGAGCTGTGAAAGTTTTAAATGGAACCTGCAAGTTGGTTGTTCAGTGGAGCTCCCTTATGGCAAGGCAGCTAGAGTGCCTGCAGGCCTCTCTTAAGCTGGTGCAACATATCAAATAACTGATTTGCATTAATGTTACCAGGCAGTGTCATTAAGTATATTTGTCTCGTTGATCTGGCAATACCAGCATTGTAGTTGTGTGACCCCCTAAGTCATTTCCTGGGAATGGGGAGTGTAAGGTGTAGGACCCTAGGGAGGGGTCTGTTGTTATGGAAGTGCAGTTCCTACAAATAGCAGGGAAAAGTAGTGACTCAAAATTTGTAGGGAGTATTTTCTTCTTTCCCGTTCATTCATTCCCTTAATCTAGATACTTTCTCATCTGTAGGAGCAAAAGAGGGGGAAAAAAAAAACCATACAGCATTTTGATTTGCAGTGTGGGAGGAGATATGTCCTATGTCAAAGGATAACTGAGGATAAAATGATAACTTAAATTCTTGGTGATGGAATGTGGCTCATGTATACTGGATGGCACAAATTAGTTTTTTGTGTCTGATTTAATTTATTCAACAATTGCTCTCTTGGACACGTAAGACCCGTTAAAGTCATTTGGGGTAATAGATGGAGGAGAAGTGGGTACAAACATGAATTTGTGTTCAGTCTCCATTTCATTTACCTCCCACTCTTTCATGGCTCAACCTGTTGTAGTCTTTTCTGTCTAGTGACAGTTGTCCTCACCAAGGTCACACCCTTTTGACTCAGTGTAGTGGATACATTTTTAATGTTTTAACTTCTTGGCAGCATGTGATACATTGTAAGTCACTCCTTTGTTCTGGAAGCACTCCCTTCCCTGTTCTGAAGGGGCCTGGAATGCTCAGTCCTTGTGCTGGAGAAGTCTCTTCTTCACTACTTTTGTCTCCCCAGCCAATAACCAAGATGGAAGCTAGAAGATCAGGGCTGTCACCCATGTGAGGTGCTGTAGGTCTTCAGAAGACAGGAAGGACACTAGAGGATTGGGTGTGATTTCCTGGGAGAAGTAGTACTGAATTTTTTTCTTTTGTTAAATGGCATTTGAGATGCACTTGGCCCAGTGGGGGCTCCGTATTTGAACAGAGTTGGTGGGGGGTGAATGTGTTTAATTTAGAAATCAGCATAGGCCAGACGTCCTCGGCAGAGGGGGAAGATGGAGCTGGTGAAGGTAAAAATGAATCATTCTCTCGGCTGCAGTGGAGGGATGGCAGGGGGTGGGGCAGGCGGACAGCGAGTGTGTGTTCTTGCCAGACTCTGGAAGGCTGCGAAGATCAGCCAAGGAATTTTGGGTTGTGTTTGTTAGGCAGTGGGTGGACTGGAAAGATTCTGAGCAGGAGAAGCTTTTGGAATTGGGAAGACTGATTCAGCAGCAGTTTGTTGGATGGGATTAGACTGAGAAGAACCTCATTTTGGTCTCCCTTCTGGGCTCCTTGAAGGCATTTTGCCCCCCAGGGGGGCTAAGTGCTAACCTGCTACCTTCATGTTGCATGGCTCAGTCCTCATGACTGTTGCCTTATTGTCCTTTGGTCACTTTACTTGAGCCACCTGGTCCCGTGACCACTGAGCACTGAGTTCCTATCAACTTGTGTGCATAGCTTATCAAGTAATAGCCGTGACTCTGGTCTCCTGATACCACAAATACCAATACGGTAACCTTAGCAAAAGTCACGGTACCTCGTGGAGGCACAGCAGCAGTGTGGCTGGAGTTCATGTGAAGCATCAGGTCTGTAGGGGTGAGAAGGTCTGCGATTTAGAACATGAGAGAGAAGGGCATGGAGGGTGTGAAGTGGGTCCCTTGGGTAGGTTCAGGAGTGAGGGCTTAGGGCAAAATCAGGACTAAGTTTGTCTGAAAATCTAAATAGTTCCCAGATATGAAAAAAAGAATTATGAGAATTTACTTCAAAATTTATCAGCTCTTCCTATCTAGGCATCCTTCCCCCCATATCCTCAAAGCAGGCGCCCCCCCACCCCCGGGCCCCATATTGACACCATAATAGCTTTTTTTTTTCTTTAAAAGAGTAAGTACTTCTGAAGTCAAGTGAAAGTACAAAGGGAAAATTCTGAAAATGCCTCTCTTGGCCCAGACATCTGTAAGTTTAGGGGTGAGGACGGGCCTTCGGGGGTAGCGGGGGCATCAGCACACAGGACTGCGGAGGCGTTGCCCTTCACGTCACCTGTGCCAACCTACACATTTGGGAACGTTCTGTGAGTGTGATTTGATATGATTAGCAGTCTGCATTGTCAGTAAATGATGTCTATGCTAGGTCTTTCTTGTTGATAAAAATGGGGGAAATAGTATTATGAAATATTTGCAGAGAACTCTGATTCCAAGGGCTTTGGTAGATTCCTGTGACACCAGGAGAGCAAGAGAGTCTTGTATGCTGGGAAGCATATTCACGCGTCACTGTTGATAAGCTGAAAACATCTAGAAAGTCACTTACATGGCATGAAAGTAGGTCCAAATTAGAATGTCAGTGATACTTATTAAAGAACCACAAATGTGATGCTGGTGCTGTAAGTCCATTCAGTTCTTGTGACAGCAGCGGCAGCTGGCCTCAGCCAGTGTCATTTTCACTGGACCGAGATGTCAAAATGAGCAAGATGGTGGCTGCTCATTTGGAGAGTGGCCACCCCTCTTAGCTACTCTAGCGGCCTTTGGGAGGGAGGCTGGGAAAGAGGCTCTTTTTAGAAGCAGTATCAGCTTTCCTTTCGATCTTGGGGGAGTCAGTTTAACTATAATCCTAAATTCAGCTGGGCATAATTACAATCTAAGCAATATTTTGTCAAGGTGTGTATTTCTGTGTAAGTGGCCTGTGTCCATTGGGTTCCAGGGTCCACATATTTTAAGTGAGAGCTGCAGGAATGCCTAATTACTGTGACACTGAATTCTGAAGCCGAAGAGTCATTGGTCCCCGGGAGCAGGTTCATGTTTCAGATATGGTTGTCAGCTAACTAGAGATCAACTGGCTGGCCGTGTCCCACAGCTGTGCCAGACCTCAGACCTTCCTGGTTAGGGCATGCCCCAATAAAATAAACTTGTTCTGTGTGAAACAATGGTGGAAGTCATTTAAAATCAGAGCATTCCTGTTGGTCCAGGGAGACAGGATCCAAATGGTGCGATGCAAGTCTCATCCCCTCTCTTTGGCAGGGATTTTTGTGGGCTCCCAGCAGGTGCTTTCTATTAGCACTTAAGGTGTGTGCATAATGAGCAGAAAGGTTTTTTGTTTTGTTTTTAATCCTTGTGTCTTAGTCATCTTGGACTGCTGTAACAGAATATCGTAGACTGTGTGGCTTAAACAACAGAAATTTATATCTCACAGTTCTGGAGGCTGGGAAGTCCAAGTTCGAGGTGCCAACAGATTCATTCGTGGTATGAGCCTTCTTCCTGGTGTGTACACCTTTTTGTTGTGTCCTGACATAGTGTAGGGAGGAGAGCTCTGGTCATCTTATAAGGGCACTGTTTCCATCATGGGGCTCCACTCTCGTGAGTGCAGCTAAACCTAGTTACCTCCCAAAGAACCCACCTCCAAACTCCATTACACTGGGGGTTCGGGCTTCAACATATGAATTTAGGGAGACACAAATATTCAGTCCATAACACATATTGATGCTGTTCTTTTAAATAGGTTGGCTATCTGGTAGAAAGTATGTGTTCAATTTAAGAGATAGTCCAGTGTATCAGTAGTTATTACTCATGCTCTAAATATTCAGAGATGTGATTAAAGGTTTTTAAAAATATCTAGAGATGGCTAGGTTAAGAATTTGACTTTTTTCTACCTACTTGTCTTTATTCCACAAATGCTTATTTGAGCACATCTTCTAAGGTGTGCCCTGTGCTGGGTTCTAGGCCAAAGGAATAATAAGATAAAGCTTTTTATGTTATTTGAGCCATTTGGTAGCCAGTAGTAAAGTGGCATACAGTCACTTTCCTCCAGTCTTCTTTCAAATACATCTTATCAGGTTTTCGTCTTATCCTGTGTACCTTTTATATAAAATATTATAAGAATATATAATTTATAGATAATATAATAAATATGTAAGTACTCACACCTGGCTTTATCAGATCTTAAGATTTGAAGGAAACATGTCCAAAAAATTTTTAATATGAGAAATAAACATCACTGGGAATTGAAGATTCCTACACGCCCTTCCCTGTCCTGTTTCTCTTCCTTTCTAGAAGGGACTACTGTCCTGAATTTGGGGTATGTCAAGCCATCCATGTTCTTATACTTTTATTATGTGTGTATGAGTTTATGAGCAATAGAATATGTGTCATTTTTAAAACTATGAAAAAATAGCCAACTATATATTCTGTATCTTGAGAAAAATAATAGCCAGGTTATTTGAGATTTATTCCCCTTGATATATAACTCTAGTTCTTTTTAAAAAACTGACGTATATAGTATTCCATTGAATGATTATTCTACATTATTAGTCTGTTCTTTTGTTGTCAGATATTTTTGGAATGTTTCCAGGTTTTCATTATTGTAAATAACGCTGCTGTGGATATTCTTGTACCTTGTCCTGCATATCTGTAAATTTCTCTGGGAACATAAGTAAGTGTGTAATTGCAGGGTGATAGGTTGTGAGAGTCTTCAACCCCAGGCTTATCTCCAGCTTTCCTAGATAGAGCCGCATTGCTCTGCACAGTAGATGGTTTGCATTCCCCCTACAATGTATCACTGATCTCGTGGATCTGCATCTTCTCCAATACTTGGTTCTATCAAACGTTTGAGTTTTCACCAATCTGTTGGGTGTAAAGTGATATGTTATCGTTTCTAGCCTTAGTACTGCCTTTCCCTGATTGCAGTGAGGTTGAGTAGATCTTCTCACACATCTGTTGGCCTTTCAGGCTTTTGCTTCTGTGAATTGCCTATTTGTCACGTAGCCCCACCTCTTTACTGGTGGTGGCGGTGAGACTCTGGTGCAGAGAAGTGGATTGATCATAATCCTTAATTCATGACACAGTATTAACCATTTGGTTTTGCATGACCCTCTTCTGTATTCATATTTTTTTTAATAGAATGTATACCTGAGAACTCATGAAAGTCTGAAACACTGCCAACAACTTACATCTGCCCATGCTTCTCTCCCTTCCATTCCTCTGCCACTTGCCCCCATATATACTGTCCTGAGCATCATCATTTCTTGTCATCTGGTTCTGTATGTGGTCTTCCTTCTGGGCCTTGCTTTTCTCAGTCCTCCATCATTAGCCTGATTTATCCCAAGTTGTTGCACTGACTTTAGTCTCTGTTCATTTTCACTGCTGTAGAACAGTCCCCTCGTGTTGTTATTGTTCTACTCTTTCACCTTTGAATAGGCATTTGGATCGTTTTGTTTTTTTGTAATTATGAATCATTAATTTGGAAGTGTTCGTATATGCAAATCTTGCTGGCCATGATCAAGATGGTCTCTTCAGTATGACATGGGACTGAAAATGGTCAATTACTCTGATGAGTATCTTTGTTAGCTAATGACATTTCCCCCTCAGAGTTGTGCCATTTGTATTCCCACAGGCTGGGGTCTCCTTGCTCTTGAGCTTCTGCATTTGTGGTTCTTTTTGTGTCTCTGATTCTCAACAATAAACAGTTGTTGGTTTGGTGAGATTGGTAGTAGAGTCTGATTTCCTTGTAATATGCCTGCTGGTATGAGAGGGGAGCAGGAGGAACACATAAGCCTGCCCTGCTAACTGTTGGAGGCCCTCAGAGTTTATGAAAAGACCCTGACATTTTCTGGATCTCCAAGTGAGCTTAGGTCCGTGTGCAACATCTCTCATTTATGCCTGTAATCATTTTAAATTTATAGTGTATCTCATAGGTCTGTTATTTAAAATTCACAGTGGGTTTAATCCCTGCTCTTCTGTAGTGTCTACTCTGTTTGTCCATGGTCAGTTTTTTTTCCCCTCTGTGTTTTTTAGTTTTGGATTGTGAGCTCCTTTTCAATTGAGCATCATCTGTTGGGAATCCTGGGACACCTGGTCAAAGGTGTATTAAAAATACAGAGTAGGAGTTTCAGTTTTAAAATACTTAGTGATGTTGGATAAAATAGAAAAAATATCCTTTTAAATGCAAAGCTGTGATTATATATATATATATATATATATATTATAAAAAGAAGGCATGGAAACTCCCCGGAGTTGGACAGTGAAGAGAAGACATAATTCCCGAGCAGTACTCTAGGAGTTGAACGTTACACAGAGTCAGTAACAGGGGTCTTAACACCAATATGGGGAGAGAGAATGAAGCCTTGAGCAAAGAGTTGGACCTGAGATCTTACCTCATGTATGGCTAGCCAGGACCCTCTAGTGGCTCCACTGGTGAAGGCGTAGATCAGAAGAAGTCTGCCCAGCACTGAAATATAAAGAAGTTTGTCCATCTCAGCCTGGGGTCCAAGTAGAGGATAAAAATGCTCCGATCCTTTCTTAAAATTAGAAAGTACAGGTGTTTCCTTACTTCTTAGCGTTCAAATATATACTACCCAAGTCAAGAAAGGAGCTTAAAAACCAATGCAGAGTTAATGATTCTCCTCTGCTGAGATGCCTCACAGAAACAAAGCTGTGCTTTTTGTCTTCTGGCTTAGTAGTAAACTTCTTGGAACGTAGCCATGTAAGTGATCTTTTATGCACCTTTGCACATCAATGCATTGTTGGAATGAATGAATGAGTGAAAAGTAAAAACATATGGGCATTTTTAATAGAACCTAAAGTTCATCTATAAGGTGTGTTTTCAACACATTAAAATATAAAGCTTAGAAGACATATTATTTTGCAATTAAAGTTTTCCACAATTTTTTTTTAATATTCTATTTATTTGACACAGAGAGATTACAAGTAGGCAGAGGCAGGCAAAGAGAGGAGGAAGCAGGCTCCCTGTTGAGCAGGGAGCCCAGTTCGTTTCGGGGCTCAATCCAGGACCCTGAGATCATGACCTGAGCCGAAGGCAGGGGCTTTAACCCACTGAGCCACCTAGGCTCCCCTAAAGTTTTCCTAAAATTTTCAAATCATTCTTGCATTAGAACCTTCTGCAAATCACAGAATCAGCAGACACTTATTCATTTATTGAGCATCTTTGCTGTCCTGTGTATTATGAAGGATACAAAGACTACCATGGCTTTGTTCTTAGGGAGTTGTAAGTATAGGGGAGTGACAGGCTTGAACACAAATAGTTATAGTGAAAAGTGCATTGTAAGTGCTTTAGTAAATTTTCAAAGTAGTTTTGGAATTGTAGAGGTTGGCACTGACTCATTTCACTCGAGGAATTTATTTATTTGGTAACATTTAATAGAGCTTCTCATGTGGTCAGTATTGGGAGGGATTACAAGAGAAACTAATACTTATTGTGTGATCACCCATGTATTAGGTGGCAAACATTTTATGTGCAGTTAATCTCTACAACATAATTTTAATTCTCTCATCATCCCTATGAAGAGGAACCTATGATTATCCTCATTCTTAAAACTATTTATTGGAATTTAGTATATATATAAAGAAGTATACTTTCAAATGTGTACAGCTGGATGGACTTTCATGAATACATACCTGTGTAACCAGCACAGACAGCAAGAACAAACAGCATTGCAGACATTCTGGAAGCCCCCCTTTTGCCCCCTTGACTTTCAGAAGCAATGTTTCTTTTCCTGTTTCTGTATTTTCTGGAAACAGAATTATATAATATGTGTATAGTTGTGGATTGCTTGTACTTGTCTGTATTCCATTATCCCCATTTTACAGATGAAGAAACTGAGGCTGAGAGGTCAGAGTAACTCAACATCATGCAACTAGTAATGAACATATTTTAGTACCACTAAGTGTTTGCAAAACATGAGTTTTAATGTTCCTATGGTGTCTTGTCATGGATGTATAGCACAATTAATGTAATCCCCTTCTGATGGATATTTGGGGTGTTTACACCATGTTATCACTTATACTTTGCTATAAAATTTAGAAAAAATCACTTTAAATATTTAAAGTGTGTTTCTACATTTCCAGCTACTTTGCCATTGACTATAATCAATTCCATGTAAGTATAGCAGCTAATAAACATTAATTTGCCCTGTGGCTAAGAGAGCAGCTGCTAGTCAAGAATGGTTTTTGTAGTTTCCATGTGGTCTATTTGCCTTTTGAAAGTGCCTTGTAAGAATGTTCAGTGTCCTTTTTTCTTCTTGCCATATTTATGCCTTCTTCTTCCTCCTCCTTTTTTCCCCTTGGAAACTCCTTATTAGAGTATCACTGTTCTGCTGTAGTCCAAAATTACATCCCTTTGCCTGAAGGATAGCTTTCTCTCTGGCCAGCTGATGTGTTCTGCAGCAAGTTTTGTGTGGATCAGTCCCTTTAGAAGACTTCATGAAACACTCTTCAAGAAACCTTCTCTAGCGCAGTGATTCATAAAGGGAAGTTACAGAGTGTGAACCTCTGGAAAGGAGGAGCTGTGTGTTCTTCACCATGATACCTGGCAGATAGTAGGTACTCACTAAATGTGAGGTGACCAAGTGAAGCTCTGCTAGAACCTCAGATTGTCTTCTTTTGACTAACCTTTATAATGTCATGATTTATGCTTTTGGGGAATATGGATTAATTTTCTTAGGCTCTTTAAGCAGAACTAGGATACCTAGAATTGTTTGTTTAAACTTTTTTTCCTCTGTTCTGATAGTAGAAGAGGAGTGATTTAAGAATGCGATAGAAAGTAAGTTTGTGATGATTTTGTTACAGCATGAAGTTTCTTATATTTTCTCCATTCATTGAACATTTGTTAAAACCCTACTGAGTGTCATGCAGTAGAGATACAAAGATGAATATAATAATCCCTGCCCTTGAAGAATCTAGTGGGAGAGAGAGATACATGTCTGTGCATAATGCATTGTGGTAAAATGTATACACATAGCTGTGAGCTATTTTTTGTTTGTTGATTTGTTTTGAGCACAGCAGAGAGGCTGCCAGGACGGTCCTCTGGGAAGATCTGACACCAGCACTGAATCTTAAGGAAAGTGCGTAAATCCCTACTTGATCTTCCATCCAAATGCTACCCTCCTTTCTGTTTCCTTATTTCTAGAATGGAAGTGCTAACCATAGTTACACCATTCTATCCTTTCTAATGTAAAAACCTTACTCTTGTCTTTTCCAGACATCACACAGTTCTATTTCAGAGTCCTGTTGATTCTAGCTTTGAAGTAACTGGGTCCTCTTCCTTTCCATCCTCACATTGACTCCTCCTTGATTTGCAAGAACAGGCATGAGAATCATTCACCTTTCTGCTTTAAGCATCTGACCTATGGCACATAATAGGTTCACATTTTTGTTGAACCAAAATGAACTGAGTGATCCGTAACTGGCCTTCCTCCCTCTAATCCCTTTTATTTTCCTTTGATTCTCTATAGGGTTTTACTGCTCTGCTTAAAATTCTTCCATGACTCTGTATCACTCCCAAAATGGAAATCCAACTTCTTGGCCTGGATTCTTACCATTGACCTCACTGTATGTCAGAGCATGCCTGGGGTTCTGTATGTCATTTTCATGGGCCCATGTGCCTTCCCCTTTGCTCATATGTCACTTCTGTCTTATGTGTTAAGATCCAGCTCAGCTGTCACCAACCCCGTGAAACCTCCCCTACCTTTCCCGGGAAGAATTAGTGGTATGCTTCATTGGGTTCCCTGAAGTCTGTCCGGTTCATCCTCTTGTTGTATTTCTACATTCGATTACTGTCCTCTCTTCCTCTGCATTACTCCTGTTTGACTGAGGGCCAGGAATTGTGCCTGATTCTTTTTTGTCCCCTGATCAGATGCTTGTTACCTGTCAGATGAATAGGTCCCGCCTGCACTGTCCCTTAAATACACCTTCTGCTTTCACATCTCTTCAGTTTTGTGTACATGATCTTCATAGTGGACACTCCCTTTCAGCAGTTTTATTTAAATGTAGTGCTTGTTCAAGGGCCAGTGCAAGTCACGCCTTGTTTGTGAAATTGTCTTTGATGGTGGCAGCCCAAAATATTGGCACCTACCTCTAAACC
This sequence comes from Ailurus styani, assembly GCA_002007465.1. Lineage (NCBI taxonomy): Eukaryota > Metazoa > Chordata > Mammalia > Carnivora > Ailuridae > Ailurus > Ailurus styani. The sequence goes on along the minus strand of LNAC01000019.1, from coordinate 1,948,882 downwards.
GTCTTTGTTAGTGCTTGGCTGTGGCACTTACACAGTACTTGATATTATTATTTGTATTTTTGTTGTTCATATATTTTTTCTCCCTAGTTAGATTATAAGCTGTGGAGTTAGAGGTTTCTCATAGACTATTGTGGATCTTCTCTGTTGAAATATATAAATTCCTTATTTAATAGTCATTTGTGCTTTAAAGGTAGGTCTGTTAGTGACATATTCTTTTAGTTCCCTTTCTTTGAGAATGTCTATTTGCCATTCATTCCTGAAGGATACTTTTGGTGAGTATAGAATTTGCAGTTGACAGTTCTTTCTGCACTTGAAAAATCTATTTCCTTTAGTTCTCCATGGTTTCAAATGAGAAATACACTGTTTTTTTTTCCCCCCTCTGGCTTATTTAAAGATACTTTGTCTGTGTTTTTCAAAGTTTTAGTTATGATGTTTTATTACTTTACCATTGACCCCAGCCTTGGCATGGCTTTCTTTGAATTTATCCTAATTCAGGAATTTGCTCAGCTTCTTAAATCTGTATGTTTGTGACCAAATTTGGGAAGTTTTCAGCCATTGTTTCTTTGAATACGCTTCTAGCCTCACTCCATTTCTCCTCTCCCTCTGGAACTGGGATGATACAAATGTTGGATCTTTTGTTGTTCCATAAGTCCCTGAGGCTCTGTTCACTTTTTCAGCCCGTTTTGTCTGTGTTCAGATTGAGTGAATTCTCTTGTTCTTTCCTCAAGGTTACTGATTCTGTTCTCTGTCCTCTCCAGTCTATTATTGAGCTCATCAAGGAGTTTTACTTTCTGCTACTATATTTCTCTGTTGTAGAATTTTTGTGTGGTTTTTTTTGCAACTTCTATTAATTTTCTAGGAAATATTATTAGATAATCTTTGTGTACCCCACACACTATAGCTATTTCACACAGTATCTCCCCACGAAGCTCTTTCCTGTATTGCAGAATTGGAGAAATGGAGAAACCCAGATGTTAACTATTCGGTTGTTTATAATTTTTTTGAAGTCTCCAAGGTTTTATAGCAAATAGGGTCAGAACTGAACTAATGCCAAAACTCTTTGGAGATCTGAGATGGGAAGCATCTACTTCTTCCCCTGGGACCTTCCCTGAGACACAGAGAGAATGAGGTACAATGAGGAGGGCTATACACTGGCTCTTTTTAATGTCACTTGGGTCATGATGACTGACTGAAGGGGCCTGAGGAGAGGGTTGTTATTGCCTCCCTTTCTCCCTTGTGTATTAAGTTTCTCTCTTTCTGCTTTGGTGTTTTTTTCCTCTTCCCTACTTACGTAGTCTTTCTGGAAAGTAGAATCTCTTGCACTGAAGAGAGGGATTTAACATTGGGCTTTGGAGAACTTCTCCGATCACACATGATAAAACTCTAGTGTAGGCAATCCATATGCTAAAACCAGCTGCTTAGAATATGGAGTCAAGTTTCATAAAAATCCTATACAGCATGGTGGTTAAATTTTCAGACCTGTCTTATTAAATCCATTATGTATGTACTCACATTCTGTGCTGTAAAGGTAAGTAAGTATTAGTGCCAGTAATTCATCAGCTGTTGATATGCTTAGAAAAAAAGTGTTCGCATGGGGCAGGACCTTTTGCACCACTGCTCTGAAGTCCCACCCTCAGCAGGGTGTCCCTACCACACCAGTAGTGGTGATGTCTCATAATTGCCTGCCCAGCGAGACAGCCCACTGTATTACGTTTAGCAAGTTCTGCTTTACTTTAAACCAGATCTTCTCCTGTTAGCTTCTCCCCATTTTGGCTTTTGGATGAGTCTGTTAGGACCATGTGGGATGAATCTAAGAACTGGTTTAATTAATGTCCCTCAGAATTCAGAAACCTTCCCAAGATTTTGTCTTAATTGGTAGGGTTTTTTGAATTCTCATTATTCTGATAATTTTTCTTGGATGTTTTGGTTTTGCCAGCATCCCTTTAAAATGTAGTGCAAACTAAACACAGTGCCCCCAAGCTTTATTGCTTATGCTGGACAGGTTATTTCTTAAAAAAATAAATAAATAAAATAAAGCCTAAAAAATAAAAATGTAAAAGCAAGCTTGTAAAAAATAAAATAACTGTTTTGTATGCTCTCTATAATATCATATTTGGAAAGGGGACATTTCTGAACTTGAATCTTCACTTACCCTTTCTCTGTCGATTCCCTCATTTGTAGAATAGGAAGCACGGCATCTGTCTATGGAGCCGTTACTCATGTTAGAAACCACGTGTCAGGGATCCAGACTTGGATGCCCGCAGGAGCCTGGGAAGCCGGTCTGTGGCCAGCTGGCTATAAGGAGTGGAGGCTTCTAATCACTGTACTGTGTTGCTGTTTCCGTGCTATCCCTGGGAATCTGTTTCTCCTCAGGGATGGCTCCAAGTGCCTAGTTTCTATTGTTCGGGGTTTCTCCTTTGCTGTATGGAAGTATGAATGTAATATATAAAAGTTGGCTGTTTCTGAACTCATTTATCAGCTTCTCTTTATTTTTTAAAAAGCCAGTTCTTACGGGGTACCAGGGAGGCTCAGTTGGTTGGGCACCTGACTCCTGATTTCGGCTCAAGGTCATGATCTTGGGGTTGTGGGATTGGGCTGCGCACTGAGTGTGGAGCCTGCTTGATATTCTCTCTCTCTCTCTCTCTCTCTCTCTCTCTCTCTCTCTCTCTCTCTCTCTCTCTTTCTTTCTCTCTCTCTTTCTCTCCCCCTCTGCCTCTTCCCCTGGTCATGTACTCTCTCTCTTAAAAAAAAAAATAAGCGAGTTCTTAGAAAACCAAAGCAAAAGAGTCATCAGGAAGTTAGAATTAATGGTATTACTTACATGGTATTGCTTATAGAGTGGATAACAAGCCTGGTAAATCCAATGCTAATACAAAGTGCTAATCCAGGAGCTATCCCAATCCATCTCCATACACTTAAAAGAAACCTATAAATTTTGTACATAAACAATATTTTCCACTCAATGAGTGGAAATGTATATTCACTTATAAAATTTATACCTTCACCCAATGAGTCCTTTATATTTATCTTACAAGAATTACCAGTTTTGCTCAAAAGTGTTTTTGTACCAGATTATAGTAATGCCCCTACCTGTCTTTAACTCCCTATACCAGAGGACTCTATTTTCTTTCTCTACTATTAAAAGATGCTGGTATGGCTCAATATACTGATTTTATCACCCACTAAATCACAGATGGTGCACTGAAAAATGCTGCTCTGGGTACTTTGAAAAATGCTGCTGTAGGTCAGTCCTACTCAAAGAGAAGCCTGTAGACCTGTGCTAGGCTACAGACTGTCGGTTATGATAAGTTAACTTCCTTTATCAAGAAGTCTGGCTGTAGGTGTGCCTGGGTGGCTCAATTGGTTGAGTGTCTGCCTTCGACTTAGGTCATGATCTCAGGGTCCTGGGATCGAGCCCCGCATCGGGCTCCCTGCTCACTGGGGAGTCTCCTTCTCTCTCTGCCCCGCCCCCTGCTCATGCTCTCTCTCCAATAAATAAATAAAATCTTAAAAAAAAAAAAGTCTTCCTGTAAAATAGTGCCAGCCAAGCTAAACAGGTGTGCTCGGTTAATTTACATTTTGTCCAGATTCCTTGTGTTTCTGGGACCCTGTGAGTCACCGTTCAGGGGCTGGCACCTTGAGGAGCATTGCCCGCGGGCACCACAAATCTTCCTTGGCCACCTAGTTCTTAGCTATGTGGCTCTCAGGTTTCCAAGCCTCGGGTAGATTTGAAAGGTGGGGCAGTGTTACACTCATTTGGTATGTCAGTTAAAATCCTGTAGCTCAGTGCTGCCTAGTGTGTGAGCAAGTAATTCTACCAGACAGAGTTTAGGAATGCGGTGATCACGAGCTGGGAATCAGAATGACCTGGGCTTACTTCTGGTTTTACTGTGTGACCTGTTTTCCTTCTGTTTCCCCACCCCCCTCTGTCTACAAAATGAAGACATAATATTTACCTTTGTAGTATGATTCTGAGGATGAGGGGTAAATCTAGTGTAACACACCTCACATGATAGTAGATGCTTATTGCTTTTAGGGGTAATTCTGAAATGATCGGTACACTTCTGGAAAAGAAAAATGGTAGGGAGGAATGGTTATATTAAGTAAAAAGTATGACATGAGACTGTGGTTTAAAATGTACAGAAAGAGAGACAAAGGAACAGAATAACTCAGAGATGCTAGAATTAAAGTTATTTTTTAAAAAATAAAGTTTAGGACAATTGGAAATATTCAGTTTAATTTTCTAAAATGTTCAGGGATGTAAAAGCGTGGGTGCTTTTTTAGTGTGCATATGATGGAAGAAGTTTCTTCAAAATAATGGGAAAAGTTTGACTACTTAAGAAGATACAAAATTCAAAATCATAATCCAAAAAAGAGGCCACATAAGTAAGAGGGAAAAATATTTAAAACAAAATTATAGATCAGACTCGTTGGAGTAGAGATAGACAGTCCGTTAATGGCAGTTTACACCATAGAAATACTTGCAATCAAGGAAATAAAGATTAAAGATGAGAAAGTACAAAAAAAAGTTAACTTTAAAGAAAGTTAGGCAAATGGAATAATGAACTCCCATGTACCTATAACCTTCCTCCAGGAATCATGAAGTCATGGTCCAGAGCTGAGGTATAATTTAGGCTTGATTGGAAGATACCTATCAGTCAAGGTTATAACTTACAAATTTGATCCTTGGGTTTCTAGGTTACTTAAGTTTTTAATGATTGTATCTTTGCTTTATCAGTTTGTGCAAAATGAAATCCAATATTTCCTTTTGGAAGCTTTCCATCTCTAATTCAACTTTTTCTTTCCTTTTGTGCTAGCTCTCCCTGTGACAAATTTACTTTATGTAACTTAGTTTGGTGAATGAAGGATGTTAGCTCATGTCTTGCTAAGTGGAGACTGAGAAAGTGAGCAGATCCGTGGGATGTTTTGGACGTAGAGTTGGATGTGTAGGGGGTTAAAGGAAAGGGAGGAATCAGGATGATTTGTCAGGGAGCTGCTTCTTGCCAAATCCCCAGCCTTGCAAAACATTTGGCACTTTTGAGCATTCCCAATTTTGTCTTCTCCGATTCTGCACACCCCTCGTACCTCATTTTGGCTCTGTCTTTTCTCTGCCTTGTCTTCTTTTGAGTCCCCCTTTCTCTGTTGTGAGTATCCTTCATGGTTCGCTTCTTTATTTTCAGCTCCAGATTTTCTCTACTTTTTCCTTCTAACAAGGAAAATTCACTTCAATTACCTCTCTGCACATAATTGACAATGAGAATCTCTGGCCTTGACCTTTATCTTAGTTGCTTACAGAATTTGTTTAGTTCATCTGCTACTTTGTGAAATATCTAAGATGCAGTTTTTTCCTCACCTTACCTTGGCTTCCTCTCTTGACTTCCTCTTTTAAAAAAATTGGTTTCTCCATTCTATTATCCAGACAGGATAACTTCGTAGTGTTTTGATTCATTATTTTCCTTCACGACAATTTGTTCTATGAAAACCAGTATTCTTCCCACGTTGTCAGTGAAGTTCGGAAGGGTTGTCTGCCTGCTCAGGGCCACCCAGCTGGTCCCTGGGGACACTAGTGTGTGAGCCCCAATCTGTCTGGACACCATCCAGAACCCGTACTCTTGATCATTGTGCTGTGTTACAGACCAGGGAACTTTGTGATGAAGCTTTTTTGAGGGACAACTAACCTTACTTTGTAAAGTATGTCAAATTTTCAGAGGTTGGGACCTCAGCTATTAACAGTAGTCATGTTGGCTATCTGAGCGTTTTCTCTGGAAATGTTGCACACGTATTATCTTTTTTTATAGATATAAAAGAAATGAGTCGGCTGCCATGGCAGGTTGTTTGCATTCTCTCCTCTTTTACGGGGAGGAAGAGAGGAGGAACAGTGAGCAGTGGTCTCAGATTCTTCATTTTCTTCTCCCCTAACAATATATGAAAGGTTATTTACCCAAATGCTTGCAAGTACTGAATTTCACTAAAACTGTATTGGCCATCAGGTGAAAAGCTATTCAAATTACTAGTGAATTTGAATTTTTTGTTTTTTTATGTTTGTTTATTAGTGGTTGGATGATGTCAGTCTACATTGGGGAAAGCCATCCGCTTTGCTCAGTCTACCAATTGAAATGCCGGTGTCTTCTAGATGCATCTCCCAGCCACACCTAGAAATAATATTTCATGTGATATCCAGGCATCCCGTGTGGCCTGGTCAAGTTCACACATAAAATTCACCATCACGGCCACGTTGTCTATACCTCGGTCTATCCTGATGATCAGGGATCATCCATTCTTCTTCTTTTTCTTTCTTTTCCCCCCAAATGTTTTATTTCCTCCTTCCTTCCTCCCTCCCTCTCTTTCTTCCTCCCTCCCTCTCTTTCTCTCTCTCTTTTCTTTCTTTCTCTCTCTCTTTCTTTCTCTCCTTCTTTCTTTCTTCTTTCTCTGTCTCTCTCTCCCTCCCCTCACCTCCCTCCCTCCCTCCCTTCCTTCCTCTCTTTCTTTCCTGAATTACCTATTCATTTGACACAGAGAGAGAGACGGAGCAAGCACAAGCAGGAGGAGAGGCATAGGGAGAGGGAGAAGCAGACTCTACTGAGAAGGGAGCCTGATAGGGGATTCAGCTCCAGGACCCCAGGATCATGGCCTGAGCCGAAGGCAGACGACTTAACCAACTGAGCCATCCAGGCATGCTCATCCATTCTTCTGTTTTGTTTGGCTTTAACTTCTTTTTTCCCCCTGATTCTAAAAGTAATTTATGCTAAATGAAGAATATTTTGAAAATACAGAAAATGAGAACATAAAAAGTATCATTGGTCAAGACGGGGCAGGAGGATTTTTAAACTGTTAGAGGTGCACTTCTATACTTTTCTCATGCTTTCAGTGAATTTACAAGTTGACCATGTGCCTTATTTATTTATATAACACCTCTTTCCTTTTTTTTTTTTTTAAAGATTTATTTATTTATTTGTCAGAGAGAGAGAGAGAGAGAGCAGAAGCAGGGGGAGTGGTAGGCAGAGGGAGAAGCAGGCTGTCCACTGATCAGGGAGCCCGACGCAGGGCTTCATCCCAGGACCTTGGCATCACGACCTGAGCCAAAGGCAGATGCTTAACCGACTGAGCCACCCAGGTGTCCAGACCTCTTTCCTCTTTGAACATGGCTAGTTTTCAGGAGGCCCAGACTTGTCTCTGTCTGCCCTAAGAGGCTTGGGTTTTGTGGATCCTGCTGTCTGGGGTCCTGGTGTATATTGACCTTGCTCTTCAGGAAGCATGAAACCAAGAAGCAGACCTCACAGACCTGACTGTCCGGCTGGTACTTGTTTTCTGAGAGTGGGTTTTCCAGTTGCTCTTTCCTTCTTCCTGTTAGCTGTGCTTTCCTCTGCTTAGCTTTCTTATCCTGCCCTTCTTCTTGGCCAAGTTTCCTTTCCTAGGGACTGTCCACAAAACTGTTTTTTTCCCCCCAGAACTAAGAAAAAAAATTTCACTTCATTCTGAATAAAAGACAGAACTCTTGGAAATCCTGAAAAAAATGTCATCACTGTGGCAAAATTTCCCAGAAATCATAATAGGTGTGGAGACCAAGTCGGGGCCCCAAGCAGCTATGAAGGCTGCATCTCTGGGGAGTAGCATGAAGGGGACAGTGGCCTAGCGGGGCCAGGCATAGGTGGTGGCTGCACCCCTGTTATAAGCCCTGATGGGTCCCCCCGGAACCAGGCTTAGGACCCAGCCTCCAGCTACCATCACAAGACTGCAGCAGGGGCTGGGAGGCATCGCCTTGTCTTTGCAGTCCTTCCATGTGGAGGCCTTTCCAAGCTGCCTGTGCCCCATATTGCCCACTTACAGTGGTGTCGCTCGAAATTCCATAGTTGGAGCAGCAACACTTCTAGCTCTGCTTGCAGGACCCTGTCCAGGAGCTCGAGTCCTCACCTCCCCATTGGTTGCAGAGCTCCTTGGGTTCATGCCTCGGATTCGGTCAGAGTCTAACTTGTAGAGTCCAAGGAGGCCAAAGCCGTTCACCTCCCAGGAATGATGTGGTTCCCCCTCGAGCTCCCGTGGTTTTATTTTACAAGAGCATCGTAAGGGAAGGATCTTGTGGCCCATCTGTGGCCTGCGCAGTTTTCCCCGTGGGGAGTGGTGGCGTATTGTGACCATTTAGATGGAAAGCTGGCTCCAGGGTTCAAATCCTTGCTCCACCATCTAACTCAGTGTGACCTATTGGTGTCTTCTGGTGCTTGTCTCTAAGATACAGTTGAAAAAAGCATATTTAACTGGGCATAGTGAGGATTAAATGAACTAATACATGCAAAGTACTTGGTGCCAGCAGCACACACAAGGTGCTATGTAACTATGAGATGGTTGTTGCACACGTTAAAACCATTTGGAAGCACTGGATTTGAACCCATTTCTAGTCCATTAAGACTGTTAAAATTGCTTTATGTCAAACATAATTTCTTAGGTTAAAATGGCCCATCTTGTAGACTTCCACCCTGCTTACTACAGTTTTTCAGATGGACTGGTTTCTGTCTTTAGGGGCATTTTGTGGAATTTTATGGTTAACATAGTAAAGTCTTCAGAAATAATTTTGACCTTTAAAGGAAGTATTTTGTCCTCTTTGGCTTTGTACCCAAGTTGTCACTCTTGGCATTTGCTAACTACTTCATAGCGGCTATGAGGAAAAATGACTTTGTTCACAGCCGCTGCTGAGGAAGGTCTCTGAGGCCCACATGACTTCCCTCCTCTCTTTTCCCTGAGCTGGCTGGCTTGCTTGGCGTGGGACACTAGACAGTTACTCTTGTCATGGCCTTCTGTGGGGAAAAAAATGAGCTGGACCTGTTTGATTCTCTTGAGAATTTTAATTTGGGAAATAAGGGAAAAGCAGGTAAGAGCTCCACTTCAAAGAAAATGAGAGAGAGAGAGAGAGAGAGAAAAGTAAACACTCAGAAGCCAAGTTTTCTTACTGGCAGCGGTCCAGAGAGGAGACCATGGCAGGCTATGCTGCGAGCTCTCTGTCGGGACACATTGTTCGCTTTCTTTTTCTGGGTTCTTTGCTGTTGTATTCTCATTATTTGAGTCTTTATTTCTTGTATTCAAAAGGCCCTAATTTATACAGGTGGCGCAGTATAGATAGTCTTTCTCATTCCCATCTGGAGGAGTCCCCTCATTTTGTTCTTACTGCCTGGAATGTCTCCTCTGTGGTTTAAAGTGATTTAAATTTAACTCACTTATTTGGACCCTGTTCAAGCCGCCCATTCCATGCTTTGCTTTCCTGGTGATTTTCAAATTTTTTTTTGAGTTTGTCTTCCATGGAACTCTGGTAGAGTCTGTAATCTGGACCCTTCAGTGTGTATGCGGTATGTGACATCATGGTGATCTCTCTCTGACGGAAGTCATGGACTCCGTAGGGCAACTGTCACATCTTGGTGTTTGTCTGACACCAAGACTGAGTGGGCTGAGTGAGTGATGAGAGTTATGGGGCATTTCTTGGGGCATTTCTTTTAACTCTTGTGATCCTGGTTTATCTTAGGACACTAAAGAAGTTTTAGTTCCCCCTTACAGTGAGTCCTGTTTTACTTAAAAAAATTTTATTTTAAAGGAAATAAATGATTAAAGCATTTGAGAGGAATGAGTTACATAGTAATGCTTAGCTTTGGCTGGCAACTAAGTGTCTCTTTTGTGCAACTGTGATATGGTGATGCTCTGATGCCAGGAGAGCGGGAAAGCTCGCAGTCATTAGCCAGATGAACACCTGACACCACACGCCCTACTCCTGTTTACTTTGGGCCTTAAGCATATACTGTGGTTAACATGGTAGCTTGTCTTGACGTCATCCCCTGTATGTGGTTTTGTTTTTCTCTTTGTCACCCCTTTCTTCGGACATTTTGGAAACCACTTTGTTTGCTAGCTTACTATATTCAGTGACTACGATGTTTGAATAATATTGTTTTGTCATGGAGCTTAAATCCCTGATCTCTAAGAACAATACTTACCAATAGTGTTTTTATGCCTATATTACTTTTAACCCCCAAGGTTACCTTATTTTTCTAAAAAAGAGGAAAAAAAAGAATCCTGATGTATTAGGTTGCTAAGGCTGCCATACCAAAGTACCACAGACTGTGTGGCTTACGTAACAAATTTATTGTCTCCCTGCCCTGAAGACTGGAAGTCCAGAACCGAGGTGTCTGCAGGGCTGGTTCTTTCTGGGGACAGTGAGCGGCTTCCCTCACAGTGGCCTGGAACACTGTCTTTAGCTTATTGATGGCCATCTTCCTCCGTCTGTCCATCTTGTCTTCCCTGTGTGTGTCTCTGTGTCCAACTTTCCCCTTTTTATAAGGACGCCAGTCATACTGGATGAGAGCCTACCCTAATGATCTGGCTTGAACTTGATTATACCTGTAAAGACCCTCTATCCAAATAAGGTCACATTCTGAGATCCTGAGGGATGGGACTCTAATACATGAGTGGGAGTGGGGGCACAATGGAACCCACAGCACAGGGGAACAGGGACACTTTACTAATTTTAAGCACTTACGAAGCAGACTTTCTTGGCTTCGAAGCTAAGAAGTTTCAAAAGTGATTGCTATCCTTGGGGAAGTTTTTGCATGTAGATCACTCAGCTCACTAGGTTGAGATCCCAGAGTCTTACCAGTTGTTGGCACAGTTTCCAGAAATTTTTTAAAAGAGGTACTGTCATCTCTCCCTGGATCAGGGCAGTAGCCTCCTAACTTGTTTTCCTGCTGCCCCTCATGTCTACCTTCAGTCTGTTCTCAGCATAGCAGCCAGAGTGATGCTGCTAAATGTTTGATTATGATCCTCCTCTGCTCAGAACCTTCCAGAAGCTCCCCATCTTACTCATAATAGAAGCTCAAGTCCTTTCTGAACTAGCCTCCCTGACCTTTGCCCTTCTTGCCTAGAGCTTTCTCTGTCTGTCCCTCAGTTGTCTTCAGCAGGTCTGTGCATGGCTGTCCCTCTGTCTGGAAAGGCAGTTATGTGTGTGGCTGGCTCCTTACATCATTCAAGTCTTTGCTTTGGTGCCATCTTTTCTATATCATCCATTCAGGTCTGCCCAGCCTCTCCCCAGGCAGTCTCACTTCCCTAACTTTTCTTCAGTTTCCTCCACAGCACTTACCTGCTCCCAAAAGAGTATGTAATTTACATTTTATTATCTCTCTTCTGTGCTCCCTTTCTACTCCCCCCATCTTGCCTTGGCCTGTCACCCACTCTTACCCCAGTTGGTGTTATTCAGTTGTTGCCGTATCCTCTGTGTCTAGAACACTGCCTGGCAAGTATTTGGATAAATATACAACGTGAGTAGAATGTGGGTGCATAGAATAAGGAATGAGATGCTGAGAAAGGAACACTGGAATTCAGGCTGCTTGGGTTCCTGGAAGTATAGGAATGAGAGGAGGGTAAATGGGACGAAAGACAACAAAATGGTTCATTGATTCAGGGATGTGTGGGTGTCCTTGTTTCTCTCATTTTAATACATTGTGATCATTTCGTTTGTGCTAATTATTTTGTTTTATGAATATCTACTACAAGAGTTGCAAGGATAGATTAATGACTATCCATGTATCCTTTTGTAAACCCACCAGTTGTTTAACATTTTGAGGCCTTTACTTCATTTCTTTCATTCTGTACATACATGTTCCACATATCTTGTGTGTCTGCCTGGCCTGTGGGGGCTGTTCTTAGGTCAACTGTCTATCCCTATTAATTTAGCCCTGGTGAAGTTTGGGTAGGGTTCTGAGCCACAAAACCTGCCGGTGTAGGAAGTGAAGGCTCTGGCTCAAGCATATTGCTCTAAAGATTTTTTATTTATTTATTTGACAGAGAGAGAGAGATCACAAGTAGGCGGAGAGACAGGCAGAGAAAGCAGGCTCCCTGCTGAGCAGAGAGCCCGATGCGGGCCTCGATCCCAGGACCCTGAGATCATGACCTGAGCCGAAAGCAGAGGCTTTAACCCACTGAGCCACCCAGGCGCCCTCAAGCATATTGCTCTAGAAGGGAAAGTGAGAGGTCACATGTTCGTTAGATGAGACATTCTTGGTATTTTCAGTTTGTAGGTGGGAAATCTGATACATACTATGTGTCTTGCCCAAAGCCACACCTGGGATAGGGCAGAGCCAATATTTCAAGCTAGCTCTGCCTGTTTTCTTTTTATAAACCACACTGCCTCTAGTATACTGTGCCTTCCGTTCCTCATCTGTAAAATAGGGTCATTAGTTTAGATTGTCTCTAAGATGATGTTCCATGCTAAAGTTCTTTAATTTAGGCCTGGACTTGGCGTCCCAGTGCCTCCAGGGGCCATGTAGATATTTTATATATGTGAGATGAGTAGAAGACGTAGGGAGTAGGGGGACCAATGGTAACCGAAGGGTTTGAGAGATTCAGATTAAAATTGTAGCAAAAGGGGTGGCCAAATAAATAAGTCTATGGGACCATGAGTTTTTGATGCTCAGCTTTAGGTACTTCCCTGGAAATGTCTATAGGCTATCCAAACGTCAGCATGCAGCCCTGTCATTACAGTGTTTGTCGACCCCTCTGCCATTCTTATTCTCTATGAATTATAATCAGAGAAGGTGGAGCTTGGGAGTGTGTTGGCCTTGATATTCTTTTTCCTACTTAAGCACCTCAGTCCCCTTCCTCATGTGTGCGTGCATGCACTCCATCTTTGCAGCCTTTCTCTGGGGCGTACTGTCCAACTGCTGGACCATATATTCCTTCCTAACCTGTGCACCACCTGTTTATCCTCAAACTAGGATTCTATACTAAAACTTGGATTCTAGTCAGTGCTTGCCTTGAACTAGGTATGTGAAATTGAACTAGTTGTTCAAAGTTGTGCTTTCATTTCCCAACTGTATAGCGAAGGTGAGAGACTCTGTTGATTTTCAGATTGGGTTTTCTTCAGGGTGCACTCTCATCGGGGAGCCCTTTGTGGGAGATGGGGACCAGTTGAATGGGATCTTTATCTTACCTCCACCTGAGCAACTTTGATTATATCTTGGTTCTACTACTTACTGGTTGTATGATCTTGGGCATGTTGCGTAACCTCTGTGTGACTCAGTTTTCTTCTCTGTAAAGTGGGCATAATCATAATACCTGCCTCTTAAAGGGGTTGGGATACTTAAAACAATCAATGAGTGTAAAGTGGTTAGGAGAATACCTGACATTATAAGGTATGGTTGGCAGAATGAGGTCACTTTCTCTTGCTGGAACCTGTGAATATGTTATTTTACTTGGCAAAAGGGACTTTGGAGATGGGGTTAAGTTAAAGGCCATGAGGTGGTGAGATTATCCTGGGTTAGGATGGTGGGCCCACTCTAATCACAGTAGTCCTTAAAGGAGTCAGAGAAGTTGTGTGATAGAAACGGAGCTCAGAGTGATGTGATTAGGGGTCAGGGGCTCTGAGCTAAGGAATTTGGGCATCTTCTGGAACCTGGAGAAGGCAGAGAAATGGGTTTTCCCCTAGAGCCTCTCAAAGGAATGCATCCTAGTGAGACTGACTTTGGCCTTCTGACCTCCAAGACTGTAAGGATAAATTTGTGTTGTTGTAAGCCGTTAAATTTGTGGTGATAAGTTATAGCAGCAGTGGAAAATGAATACTTGTCTGCTATTTTTTCTATTCTCACCATAAATAAGATTTTCTTTGAACAACTGAATCTGTGGCCAAAGACAGTTTACAGGCTGGTAGGCCAGGTGACTGCCAGAGTGCCCTGCTCATCTGATAACCTGAAGTGACAGGGATTCTCTCTGTACACAGAACCAAGCCTGCGTCGACTCTTTGCACTTGCTGAATGTGTGGGGGACAGTCGAAGTTTGGAATAAGGTGTGGCAAAGGTTGTGTGGTGGTCCCCAGTGTGGACCTGCCTATGGGATTCTTTGCAGCGTTCAGATTACTCCCTTCTTGAGTGTTGTTCATAATTATTTTGGCTAATAGCATCTGGTTGTCTGTTATGTGCCATATTGCATCTTGCGTCTTATACTCCGGGTTTATGTATTTGTTCTGAGGCATCTGCATCTTTGTGCACTCATCTTATTTTCGTCTACCCCGTAGATTTGTCAGTTCAGGTCTGGAATATTCTAGTGACTTTAGAAGTTGCTTCTTCTACGATTAAGAAGATCTCACTCTATGCACATGGCAGTTGGGTTGGACTTGGAGAGTTAGGGCCAGGAATGCCTTCCTGTAACAGTTCCAGAGATGGGGCTGGCCCTTGAGCTGTTTCTAGAACAGCCTGTGATTTGGCTTTCAGGCCTTGACTAGCCCAGTAATGCATTTTGGGCTCATGAGATGTTTGCATCATTTAAACAATCTGCAAAGTGAGTTATTTAGTTTCTTACTTGACTCATACAGAGAGGCCATCGTGCTGTTCTTGGATATAGTGCCGCTGCCAGTGGTGTGAATCTGGAAAACATGAAGGAAAATATGAAGCCAGTTTACAGGCCTAGAGGAATTTTGTTTTGTTGCCAAGCTAAGTTGGATTAACATCGGCATTATTTCCTTGGCATGAATCTGGCATGAAAGATATTAAGTTCTTAGAATCTGTACCCTGTTCCTCTCTAAATAAAACATTGAAGAATTTTGGTACCTGTTTTGATGTGCAGAAAGAGGGGCAGAGGTTCTCTTGGCAGAACGTTTGCATATTTGGTAACCCGTTACTTGGGTCTCTACATGCAAAGGAATGTGAACATCTAGGTGCAATTTGCCTATTTGAAAAAAAAGCTAATTTAGAACCCAATATGGTGTGTGCAGAGTCTTGTATTTCAAATTTCATGAGTAAGAAAGACACATTTATTTGCTGTTTCGTTCTTCTTCTCAAGCCCAGAAGTGTAGAAGCTGCCACATTTCCTCAAGCGGCCCCACTCGTGCTTTGCTCGATGGTGTGGGGAGTTGCTGGAGATGGGAGTGGCAGCCTTTATCACCAGCACGGGGCCTGTCACTTCTGTGGTCATACCGCGTGCAGAAGGCTGCCTCGAAGTGTAGGAAAAGTAGAGCAACCTGAACAGAGAGGCTTCCCATTCACCTCCTTCTGTCTGTATGTGACTCAGAGTTCATGGTCTTAACTGAAAACCATTAATGGGTGGGTATTCCGCAAAAAAAAAAAAAAAAAAAAAAAATTTTTCACCTCTAGAATCAGCAAGGATGAGCTGTGGCAATTTGGGCCAGTGTCTGGAGGCTCTCCGAACCTGGACTGAAACTGTGGTCGCATCTCTCCACGTGGTACCCTGCGTCTCAAACCCAGCAGGTCTCCAGTAGAACCTCATCTCTCACACTGCTCTTAACCCTGGGAAGAGTTCTGTTGCCCATGCTTTCTTCCATTTCTCTGTGGATTGAAGCCCTACTAGTTCTAGTCTGGGTGACTCTGAAGGGGCAAGTTCATTTAAAAGAGTGCAAATCACATGAATTCTTTTACGTTTGCTGTGCTTTTTTGTGTGTACCTTGAAGGTATTTCATTCACAGTGGTCAGGAATTCATCAGTAGGAGAGGATGGGGGCATGGAGCCCCGTGTATGTGAATTTTCCTGTTAGTTAGAAATCTTCATTAGCGCCGTTCAGATAACTGGGTGAGATCCGGGCAAAGGAATAAACCCTGTCTTCTGAAAGTCAGAGTGGTGTGATGGGAAGGACAGTGGTGGAACCTTGAGAAATTGGAGTTGGTTTTGCCTCCAGCACTTACTACTAGCAGTCTGAAGAGGTCTGTGCCCTTGATCAAGTCACTAATCTATCTCTGAACTTCACCCATTTGTAAAATAAGGTGACACCAACGGCTACCCTCCCGGCTGATTATAAGGAGTAAGTGAAGTAGTATCTGTAAGTCAGTTAGCATAGAGTAGGCACTCAGTTACGGTATTCCCACCCACGGGCCCCTCGCCGTCTTCCCCCCAGAAGAGGAATGTTGCCAGCTTTTGTAACTTGAGAACTAAAGACTGGTTGAGATTCATGTGCAGTGATGTTGGAAAGACGAAACATTATCCTTTGCACAGAGCATCTTTGTGCTTGTTTGATGGACTGTACTAAATATGGTGAACCGTCTTACGATTTTTATGTAATGTTTGAAAAGGCAGAAGATAGCTATGAAAGTATAAACTACATGGGATAATAAAAATAAAAGGTACTACACGGTGGAAATGTGATAAATTTGTGATTCTTAAAAGGAATGGAGTTTGGTATGGTCAAATTTTTAAACATTAAAAATTTTGTGTAATGAACTCCAATAATACCAGAAGGAAATCAACAGAAAGGAAGAACAATTTATTTTAAAATAAAGTATTAATGTGACTCTAATACCTGGCACTTACTAAGAGAGAAAAGCATGCTATTTACATAGGAAGAAATATATTAGCTGTGCAAATGAACCCAAATTTATTACAAACATTTTAAACTAAAATGAAATTAGGTATGATGAAATGTTAAAAACTGGTGGCTTTAAGTTTTAACTTTCTAGAGAGCATCCTGCCCTAGCCATAGGAAACATGGTCTTTTTTAATTTTATTTTATTTTTAAAAGATTTTATTTGACAGAGAGAGAGTACAAGCAGAGGGAGTGGTAGGCAGGAGGAGAAAGAGAAGCAGGCTCCCCGCTGAGCAGGGAGCTCACCCAGGACTCTAGGATCATGACCTGAGCCAAAGGGAGATGCTTAATCAACTGAGCCACCCAGGCGCCCCAAAACATGGTCTTTAAAGTATACTTCAACCTGGTGATTTGGATAAAATACTGTAGGAAACAGCTCCAGAGGGGAAAAGTATAATTTCTTCCAGTGTTTATATAAAATGTGTATACTATATAAGTAAATGTACATTAACAAAATGGAATAACATAAAGTGATTCAAAATGATAAGCCCACACACCAGTAATATCTGGACATAGATGCATGACATGCAAAAGGAAAATCCTGTTGTGGTCCCTGTTTCAGAGATATAGGGAAGCACAAGACTCAGTTGTTGCTGCAGGGACATGTCAGGGTACTGCAGAGTGGGAAAACAGATGACACTGAGTAAGTCGTGACTCAGTAAGGTAGTTTCCTGTAGTCAGTGCTATGAAGGAGAATAAAGTCACAATGGGATAGAGAGGAATTTAGGGCTGGGGGGGGGCAGACCCTGTTTTGGAGAGGATGGTAGGGAGGAGAACTGAATGGGCTGAGCCATCAGGGTTAAGAAGGAACCAGCCCAGTGACGGTGGGGAAAGAGCATTCCAGGTGGAGGGAGCAGCTTAAGGGTGTCAGAATGATTAGATGTTTGTCTGGATTACAGTAGAAGCTAAGTTACTATGGAATGGTCTAAATAGCTAGGTTTTACTCTTCTGTGGTTTAAAAATTTTATTTTTAGTTATGAAATTGTGGCAAAAATACAGAGGTATACAAAACAAACGCACATTGTAAACAAGAACCTTCAAGCAAATATCTACAGACTCACCACTAGGTTACGAACTAAAATACCTTTAATTCCTTTGTCATTTTCTGTCTGTCTTGCTGTCCTTGGTCCCCAGTGGTAAGCATTGTGTGACTTTTAAGATAATGATTCACTTGTTTTTCTATAATTTCATGACCTATATATGTAATCCAAAATATAGTGTAGCTTGTTTTGAACTTTATATGAAAGAAGCATACCGTGTGTATATTTTTGTGTGTGACTTGCTTCTTTCTGTCCAAGTTGTGAGATTCATCTTTGTCGACATGTGAATTTATAGTTATTTTTACCCTACAGTGTATGAGTGTAATATAATTTTCAGTTCTATGGTTGATTGGTATTTGCTTTTTCCAGTGTTTGTCTATTATTGTAATTGTTCTGTTACGGATTTTCTAGTATATGTCTACAAGCGCACGTGCATTAAGAGTTTATCTTGGGAATTTACTTAGAAGGACAATTGCCGGGTTGTAGAATATCATCAAATTTACTAGAAAATGCCAAAGTACTTAAAAAGTAAGTATCCCAGTTTTTAATTTTAACCAGCAGTATATAAGGATTTCTATTGGCCCACATACAGAATTATACTAACGCCTGGGCTTGCCAGACTAATTTTGGCCAGTCTGATGAGTGTATTGAGGTATGTTGTTGAGATTTTCATTATCACTTATTACCACTAATGAATTTGAGCACCTTTTTTCATGTGGTTATAGGCCATTTAGATTTCTTTCCGTTCCTTTTGTGAAGGGCCTATTCAAGGGTTCAGTTTTTTATTGGAATTTCTGCCTCACTGATTTATAGCTGTTATTTATGCCTCTTGGGTATGTGCTTATCTTCACTCTTTTTATGTCTTAAAAATTTTTAGAGTTTAACACAGTCAAATTCCAATAATCTTTGTATATTATCTATTGCATTGTAACAAATCATCCCTAAACCTAGTGGCTTAAAGAGCAGCCATTTATTTATTTCAGCCAGGGCTCGGCTTGTCTGGGTTAACTCCTGCATAGAGGGCAGGAAAGTTCTGCTTCTGTGGGTTGGCCGACTGACCAGTGGGGCAGTAAGTGGGGGGACTGGGCCACAAGTCTTTGACGAACCAGCAGGCTACCTTGGGCTTGTTGACATGGAAGGCAGAGGGTTCCAAGAGAGTCGAGCAGAGGTGTACAAAGTCTTGTGAGATGGAGGCTCTCCATTAGCACAGTGTCACTTTCACTACATCCTGCCGGCCATAAGACCAGCCTAGATTCAAGGGGTGAGAAGAGAGACTCCCCCAGTTGCTAGAGGAGCTGCAGAGTCGCATCAAAAAGAGAGGTGCCTACAAGGAGGGGTGGAATTTACATTACGGTGTGTGCTTTTGTTCCCTACACCGAGGGTGAGAAATTACAATCCTATATTATACTCTAAAACTGTTGTGATTTAGCCTTTCACATTTACGTCTTTCAATCTCTTATTTATTTTAATGAGAAAAAGGGTTTGAGCAGAGCAAGCTAAACATGAATTAGAGGAAGAATAAAGCTTCAAAAACCATGATAGCGAGGGGTTGTTGATAATAGGGGAGGTGATGCATGTGTGTGGACAGGGGGTCTTTGTGCCTTCTGTCCAATTTTGCTGGGAATCTAAAATTGTTCTAAAAAATATAGTCCTCTGGAATACCTGGGTGGCTCAGTTGGTTGAGCAACTGCCTTGGGCTCAGGTGATGATCCTAGGGTCCTGGGATCGAGTCCCATGTTGGGCTCATTGCAGGGCAGGGAGCCTACTTCTCCCCTGCCTGTTCTGCCTGCCGCTCCCCCTACCTGTGCTCTCTCTCTGACAAATGAATAAAATCTTAAAAAAAAAAAATACAGTTCTTTAAGAAAAACATTAAGAGGGCATCTGGATGGCTCAGTTGGTTGTGTGACTGCCTTCAGCTCAGGTCATGATCCTAGAGTCCCTGGATCTAGTCCCATATCAGGCTCCCTGCTCAGCGGAGGGGTCTGCTTCTCCCTCTGACTTTACCCCCTCTCATGCTCTCTCTCTCTCAAATAAATAAATCTTAAAAAAAAAAAAAAGAGAGAGAGAAAAACATTAAGAAACAAAACCAAGCCATGACAATATCTGAAAGAGCTGGTCAGCATGACCAGAAAGTACAAGTGAGAGAAAGCAGCTTAACCAGGAGGTCACTGGGGGAGCCTTTGTACTTAATGATTGGATATTAAAGAGTTGGCAAAAGAAAAAAAAAATCAAATAGCATTTTCTAATGTAAAAACAAGAATCTTTTGCTTTTGTTCCTTGTTTAGTTAATGACTAAAATAAAAAAGAAAATTGCTTCTACTATCTCATTAAAAACAGCCCTCAGTGTTTTACATTCTTGGCTTCCCTTTCTTGTTGATATTTATTGTTTGTGTTAGTAGTCTGACCAGCAGTTATGGACTGCATTTTATTTTTTTCAACTTTTCCATTTGCTTGACATGAAACTTCACCTCAGTCTGTTGGTATTCACAGTACTGAGACAGGAAGTATAAGGTATAGAGGAGTCACTGAGCAGCTTCTTGGAAAGTGCTTTAGACCAGTGGTAGGGTTGTATCCTGGGCAGGGCATGGCTTTGTGCAAATAGCGTTGGAATAGAATCAAGCCTTTGCTACTGTAGTAACTGTGCAACTCTGTGTAAATTATTTAACATCTCTGAGCTTTAGAACCCCATTGTAAAATGAAAATAATCTTTATTTTACATATGAGAATTGAATGAGATGAAAAAAAATCACCTAGCATGGTCTATGGCCCATAAAATAAATGTTACCCTATTTTAGAAGTAGGGTTTTCCATTATTAAGGTTTTTATCTTTGTATGTACTTCTCCTTATTAATTTTTTATTGAGGAATAATTATATTAGTATCAACTTAGTGATTCAATATTTATATACATTATGATATGATTGCCACAATAAGTCTACTTACCATCTGTCACCATACAAAGTAATTACAATATTATTGACTATATTCCTTATGCTATACTTTACACCCCTGGGTGTTATTTATTTTATAATTGGAAGATTGCACCTCTCAGTTCCCTTGACTATTTCATCCATCCCCCTCCCTTCGTGCAACCCTTAGTTTGTTCTCTGTATCTGAGTCTTTTTCTGTTTTGCTTTTCGTTTGATTTGTTTAAATTCCATATATAAATGAAATAATGTGATATTTGTCTTTCTCTGACTTATTTCACTTAAAATAATGCCCCCTAGTTCCCTCTATGTTGTTGCAAATGGCAAGATTTCATTCCTATTTATGGCTAAGTAACATTCCATTGTATGTATGAACCACATCTTCTTTATCCACTCATCTATCGATGGACATTAAGGCTGCTTCTATGTCTTGGCTATGGTAAATGGAACTGCAATGTCATTTTCTACTATTTTCTATTAATCCCCAGTTAAAAAAAAATGAGAACCTACAGGTCTTTTGCAGAATAAATTCTTTCTACCATTTAAGCTTGGCCTTTAGTTACCTCCATGCTGCTGTCTTCTGTGAAAACTCTTTGATCCTTCTGGGTTTCTCTGACTGGAGTTTGCCAGTCAGTTAAGGGCATCTGACTGGCTGACTTTGAGTTCTGATACTTTTATATTTGAAACCTTGGCATCCAGCCAGTTCTCATCCAGCTCTGGGAGAAACCGTCAGGTGTGTATGTTCTTAATCATAGCGTGAACTTTTGAATTGGGCAAGTTGTGGCTTGAGTGTGCAGAGACAGGGAAAGAGCTTTGGGGAATGGGAACAATGTGAAGCAGTCACATCTCTGAGGAGGAAGAGGGTGGGGGAGGGAGTAAACGTTTCTTCAGCACCTGTTCTGTGCCAGAGTCTAGAAGCGAAGACAGAAGCATCCCAGAGCGTGCCAGATTGAGGGCACTGGGCCCCTTGGCAAAGGAGTTGGGTTGTGTCTCCTCATAGATTGGGTGGAGAGCTCTACAGCTCTAGTGACCTTAGGAGGAATACATTTCTTCTAAATCTGGACTTAAAACAAAGCCCGAGGTAACCATTAAGTGTTTCTTTCTAGGTCTTTCAGCAGCCCAGAGGAAGTTTGCGCATTCACTCAGAGACTTTAAATTTGAGTTTATCGGTGATGCAGAGACGGATGACGAACGCTGCATAGGTATGTGAAGGTGAGGTTTATGGTTTGCCTTCCTTTGCTTTGGCCACCAAATAATCATAACTCTCTCTTTGTAGATGCTTCCTTACGCGAATTTTCTAATTTTTTGAAGAATCTGGAAGAGCAGAGAGAAATTATGGTGAGTTGTGGGATGTTAATTAGTAAATTGAACTTTAAGCAGGGAAAATCTGGGTTTAGGATATGGTTCTGGTAGAAGGTTTTTTGTTTTTGTTTTTAGATTTTATTTATTTATTTGAGAGAGTGAGTAGGGGGAGGGGCAGAGGGGGGAAACAGACTCCCTGCAGAGTACTGAGCCTGACTATGACAGTGTGGGGCTCTGTCCCAGGACCCTGAGATCATGATGTGAGCTGAAATCAAAAGTCAGATGCTTAACCAACTGAGCCACCCAGGCGTCCCTCTGGTAGAAGTTTAGATGCATTTATCTGCAGACAAAGTAACGCTTAGTAGTACAAAGAGCCCTTAGTAGTGGAAAGAGGCTTCAGGAGCCTGGATTTTCACAGTGGTGCTGTCTGCAGTAAGATCTTGGACAGGTTGCTGGACCTCTAGAGCAAGGCCCTGTTTCTTTATCCATAAAATAGTGGGTTGGACTATAGCATTGCTTTCAAGATTTTTGTTAGGAGTGGAGTCCTTCTATTTAAATTGAGTGTCAGGCAGGACATTAATGTACCCAAAAGATGAAGACAGAAAAGCTTATATAGAGGCAAAGAGCAATGTTAGAGCCTGACTCATACTTTAGTAGATTTTTAGGTTGCGTGAAGGGAGAGAATTTGGGCCTGGAAGTCTTCAGAATCTCACTTTGCCTTGAGATTTGTGATTATGATAGTCATCATAATAGCTGCTCCCGACATGCCTGATGCTATGCCGAGTCCTATTTTCTCACNCTTCAGAATCTCACTTTGCCTTGAGATTTGTGATTATGATAGTCATCATAATAGCTGCTCCCCACATGCCTGATGCTATGCCGAGTCCTATTTTCTCACTGTTCTTAAAAGCATCCCTCCTAATATCTGTTATTCATTCATTCAATAAAGATTAATAGTAGAATTGCCCCCAGATTATTATACACTATCTATTCTCACCGGTTTTAGGCTTTAAAAAATGACAAGTATTTTTTCTATGTCCTTGAGAATGAGGACTAGCTAGAATTACGTTAAAGTATAAGTGTATGAGTAGGTTCAGAGGTGATTGTAATAATAATACTTATTGTGATAGCTAAGATACCCCTCACTCTCTGACTGGTACTGGTTTAAGCTATTAACCTAGTATTTCATCTAATCCTCAAGTCAACCCTATGATATAGATTCTGTTATTGCCCTCTGTTTTGCCATTGAGGAAACCGAGGGATAGTACCTTGCCCAGGATCCTGCAGCAGCTGAGGGATAGAGCCAGAACCAGGCACTCTGAACCACCCACTATTTTGGCCAGCTCCCTAGATGTTACTGTAGGTAATCTTGTGGGTGGTGGTGGTGGTGGTGGGATTTCTGTCTGGTGGAGTTGCTGTAGAGGAAGAAGTAGTGGGAAGCACTGATTTTTTTTTTTTTTAAGATTTATTTATTTATCAGAAAGATCACAAGTAGGCAGAGAGGCAGGCAGAGAGAGGAGGAAGCAAGCAGGCTCCCCACCGAGCAGGGAGCCCGATGCGGGCCTAGATCCCAGGACCCTGAGATCATGACCTGAGCCGAAGGCAGAGGCTTTAACCCACTGAGCCACCCAGGCGCCCTAGAGAGCACTGATTTTTATTTAAAAGTAATGGGGACATATGGCCTCTGAAAGCCCCAATATAATTTGCACTGTACCTTATTTCCTGAGATAACGTCTATGTGTATTGTAGAGGGCAGGTGAAGGTACTGTGGTCCCGTTAGATTTTTCTGGCACAAAGTGACATATTCAATGATTATTTGTGTGATCCCAACTCACTGATTTTTCAGCAGTTTAGGAAAGCCTAAATATGATAGTGGATAAAAATAGTGCTGCGACATTACCTGCCTACGACACAGTGGGGACGTGTGTGTGTTCTTAGTTTATGTGCATATTACCAACGTTTTTGTTCTCAGCCCTCCTTGATATTTAGTTGTACTTCTGGGATCCTCAGCAAATATACATATATACAATGCAAATATACATTTGATCTGCTTGTGTGTTTATTGCTGCTTAGAATCTGAGCACACAGAGGCAAACCGAGTTAGGTCCCTCATGGAAGTTGCATCCTGGGAAGGGGAGATGATAAATAAACATATAATATAGGTCAGGCAGTGGTAAGTCCTACAAAATGAAATAAAGTAGGGTTAGTAGTCAGAGTTAGAGAGTGGGGCGGGGTGCTGTTTTATCTAGAGTGGTGAGGGGAGGCTTTTATTGCTGAGAACTCTGTGATGTGTCCTGGCATTTAAGGGAAGAGTGTTCTGGGCAGACTGGTGTGGGATTTTAGCTCCACTGAAATACTGTGTGACTACTTCCTGTCTTGATGTTCTGTTTTCATCTCATGTTCCTTGAGATGAATTGACTAGGTAAAAAAAATGAACATGGTCTTAGCTCCAGGCTGTCTGATTTCTGTCAGACAGCATGGTTCTCAGAGCTATTAGTTGCTGGCATCTTGGTTTAATCTTCCTCTGTGATGGGGGTTGATAGGGTCTTTTAGATAGGGTGAGTGAGGATGGTGTGGCTGGGTTTCCAGTACAGGGTAGAAGTAGGAATAGGATGTTGTCTGCACAAGGTCATGAACCTCAGGGAGGGATGGGACAGTGTGTTACCACCCATTTGGGGGAACAGCAACTCTTGCTGCATAGCAGGAAACTGTTCAAAGCCAGAAAGCAGTTTGGGGTGTGGGGGTGGGAGGGAGAAGCTATGACCACCATAGAATTAAAAGGACACCTAATGCCTTTTTTTTCTTTTTTTCTTAAACTTTTTAGTTTGGAAATTTTTGAGCATGCAAAAAATGTAGAGAGAAAAATATAATTAAACTATGTGTTCTCAATATTCAGCTTCAGTTGGTTGCCACACAACCAATCTTTTTTCTCCTATACGTCTTACTCCCTGCCTCAGTTAGTTTGACAGAAAACCCATTATCCTATCATTTCATCCATAAACACCCTACTACAGAGCTCTGAAAAGTAATTCTCTTTTTGATCCATAGTATCCTCGACACACTTAAAGACAAGCAGTTAATTTCTTTTTTTAAAGCAGTTAATCTCTTAATATTACAGAGAACTAGGCTGTATTCAGATTTTTCTGATATTCATTTACATCCCCCCCATAACAGTTGGTTTGAATCTGCATCCAAACACATTGCATATGGTTGATAAGTTTTTTCTTTCTTTAAAAATTTCTTTAAAAATAAAGATTTTATTTGAGAGAAAGACAGAGAGAGAGAGAATGAGTTGAGCGGGGGAAGAAGGGTAGAGGGAGAGGTAGAAGCAGACTCCCCACTGAGCAGGGAGCCCAACACGGGCCTCCATCCCGGGACTCTGAGATCATGACCAGAGACAAGGGCAGATGCTTAACTGACTGAGCCACCCAGGTGCCTCTTGATTGATAAGTTTCTTTCTTTCTTTTTTTTTTAAAAGGTTTTATTTATTTGTTTCACAGAGGGAGAGAGATCACAAGGAGGTGGAGAGGCAGGCAGAGAGAGAGAGGGGGAAGCAGGCTCCCTGCTGAGCAGGGAGCCCGATACGGGCCTCAATCCCAGGACCCTGAGATCATGTCCTGAGCTGAAAGCAGAGGCTTTAACCCACTGAGCCACCCAGGCACCCTGATAAGTTTCTAAGTCTCTTTTAATCTGTAGGTTTTTCTTCCTCCTTTTTTCCCTTGAAAAGAATTCCTGATACTTTTCTATTTGCTTTAAAATACCTTTAAAATAGTACTACTTCCTGAGTTATGAGTTAATAACAGAATAATAAAACCAAAAAAGTTTGATATTTAACCCATATTGATGTTCTTTTGGTGTTTCTGTCTAATCTTGATCATCAGGGGTCACTTTTCTTAACCAGGAAAATTGCATAGAGTAATGGCTACCTTTGTTTTGTTTTAAATAGCTTTGAACACTCAGTAAAGAAAACTTTGTTGCTTTATTAGGCATTAGCCTTAAATTTTGCATACGAAAAGATATCTCTGTCAGGAAGGTGGCCCTGGAGAACAGCTGGTAAAAAGTGAATTAAAATCTATTCTACTAAGGGGCACCTGAGTGGTTCAGTTAGTTAAACATCCAGTGACTCTTGGTTTCTGGTCAGATCGTGATCTCAGGGTCATGAGATTGAGCCCTGCATCAGGCTCTGCACTCAGAGCAGAGTCTGCTTAAGGCATTCCCTCTACCCTTCCCTCCCATGCTCTCTCTTTCTCAAATAAATATTTTTAAAATTATTTATCTATCTGTTTTTATTTATTTATTTATTCTTTCTCTCAAATCTTAAAAAGCATCTAGTAAGAGTGGTAACACAGGTATACGTGGGGTTGCATGAAGTGGGGAGCAGCTAAGTCTGTTCTTACTAGGAAGGACTTTGTGGAAGAAGTTGTATTTGAGCTGGAGTTTGTGGAGCAGAGACAACAGAGGAGGGGAGGGCCTTTGTATGGTTTAACAGGTTCATACCTCCCTAACACGTGACAAAGAGGTCTTTAAGTAGCTAAAATGGGAGCCAGTGCATTGTGGGAACTTTTAAAAACTCTTGTTTTACTTAAAATTATACACATTGGGGTGCCTGGGTGGCTCAGTTGGTTAGGTGTCTGACCCTTGATCTCAGCTTGGGTCTTGATCTTGGGGTTCATGAGTTCAAGCCCCACATTGGGTTCCAGGCTGGGTGTAGAGGCTACTTATAAAAAAATAAAGAGTACTGTGGTTATCAGTATTATCATTAAAGTACCTCATTATCATCTTTATGTGACATCATGTAAAACCTACATTAAACACATGTTAAAAGTTATTACACATCAGCAGTACAGAGCCACATATTAAAAATGGAATGCAAAATGACACCTGTAAAATAGAGGTAGAAATATTCTAAAATTGGTTCCAAGAATTTAACAAAATCTTAGTGGTTGCTTAATCTTTAAAAGCAATCAGGGGTGCCTGGGTGGCTCAGTGTCCGACTCTTGATCTCAGCTCAGGTCTTCGTCTTGGGTTGTGAGTTCAGGCCCGACCTTGGGTTCCATGCTGGGCATGGAGCCTACTTCAAAAAAGAAAACAAAAACAAGTAGTGTTTTCTGAAGTCATAAATGGTAGTGTACCATAATAATTAGATATTCATAATTAAGACTGAGTCATTAAAATGTGAAAAAAATATTTTAAATCTAGTGTTTTAGAAGGCAAAGACCAATGTCAAAAAACTTTAAAAAAGCTTTCCGTTTCTTAAATAAATGTTAAAATAGGATGTTTGGCTTTAGGAATAAAGGCATCAGACTAGAAGCTCAACAATGAGGAAAAAGTTCTTTGTTGGTTTTGAGCCCCCAGGGGTGTGTGTGTGTGTGTTTGTGCTTGTGTGCGCACGCACGCACACACGTGACTGATGTGTATCTTTCAATAGGCTTAGATATAAACAGTTCAACAAATACCGTGTGTGTCTACTACATGCCAAATACTATGCCAAAGTGCTTTAAAGACAAAGGTAGTTCCTACCTTCGTGTAGTTAGCTAATGGAAGAGACCGGAAGAGACTGCTCAAAGCATGCTTTGTGGTAACAGAGTTAGCACAACTCATTTCAAGTGAGGTAACAACTCATTTCAGACCTGAGTTGCCAGATGAATCGGAGTTATCCAAATAAGAAAAGATAGAAGTGAAGCACTGGTTTCTTCCCTGTGGGGAAAAGTGATAGGATTTGGGAAAGAGGGAGGGATCTGTTTGCATATTTCCCACCAGTGTCTGGCTCTGTGGCTATTAAAGCCAATTTTGTGGGGGAGGAAACTGCAAAAAGGCCACTTGGGAAGCCAGAGTGTTTCCCCCCAGCCCCTGCATATAAGTCCAATTTCTGTGAATGGATGTGTCATGCCCTTTAAAAGGCCAATATTGACTTTTTCAGGGTAGTGTTTTCAAGTGAGTAGTTTTTACTGATAATTTCCTAGCCTTGACTGTGAAAGTGAGTAACCCGACTTGGGGAGCTGGGTACTCTTTGTGGCCAGAATTGCTGAGCTCACTTCTGTGCGTGTTCTCCAAGGAAAGTACTGCATGTTTCACAGCCAGAATTCTGGAGATGTTCTCTCTGGCATGGCCGTACATGGTGTACTTATCTGAGGTGGGCAGCTGTCCAAGAATTTAAGGACTTTGAAAATAGTGCTGCAGCGCATATGATGCTCTTCTAAAAGCCCTTCATGTTGTATTTACTTCTCTACATGAGTTCTTTGATCATAACTTTTTTGTTTCTGTCCTTTTCTTGAACACAACTGCTCAGTTTCTGAGGATTATGGAAAATCAGGACAGTTGTGAAAGGCCCAGGGGTTGAGGAAATCTTCAGGGAAGAGGGGATGCCTGGAGAGAGAAGGCAGAGCTTGCCAGATGGTGCACAAAAGGCACTTGCCTCTCATCCTGAGGGGGCTGGGGGCCTGCTGCGCTGCCAGGCAGGGTGAAGAGCCAACAGTGTCTTATGCACCAGCAGCATCCCTTTTCCTCCTTGAGCAAGATGACCCCGTTTGCTGTTAGGAATTTTGGTGTTACTTAATCTGTCTTAAGCATTACTTAGGAGTTCTTGAAATGTGATAAGTATCTAAGGCATTACAGGCCATTGGGAAGATTGTGTCTTTAGTTTTGTCTTACTTTTATAGTATATCGAATCTGTTCTAATCAGTTCTTTTATTTAGGCTCTTAAGACCTCCTCCTTCTTTTCTTTTCTCTCTCCCATGTTTTTCTACACCACAGATTTCACTCTTGTGAAAACAGTAGGGTAGGGAACACTTCCTGGGTGATTATGCCCCATAAAGAAGGCTCTGGGCTTTTCAGTACGAAAGGCTTTCCTTAATTGTTGAGGTGGTTCCAGACAAGACACAATGGCATGTTCCCTCAGCACTTGCCTATTTGCTTCACTCCTTTCTCGTCATTTTTTCGTTGATTCAAGTGTCTTACAGAATGATGTGCTTAAGTGATTTCTGTATCTTTTGGGGTTTTTGATATAGATTTTTGCTCCAAACGTCCTATTTTTTTCTTTCAAAAATATGTCATGATACTGTTAAAATAACATATGGTGGTTAAAATGAACTAAATATCTTTTACCTTTTGGGAGAACTTTTCATGCTGTTCTTTCACTAGTATACTCTAGGGCAGAGGTTCACAAGGCTTGGTGTCTGGTCCAACAGCATCCGCATCACCTGGAAACATGCTAGAAACGCTAACGCTGGGGCCCTACCCTAGACCTACTGAATCAGGAACTTTGGGGTGCGCCCCCTCGGTGTGTGTTTTAATAAGCCCTCCAGGTTATTGTGAAGCATGCTTACATTGGAACCAGTGAAATCTCCCCTGGCATTCCTAACCTTGGAGCTAGAGCTGTCTGAAAGTTGGAAACACTGTCAATTGCTTTTTGATGACTTTCTCTTTACTGGGAGGTTAAACTAGACTTATAAAACCTAAGCTTTCATGTGTCATTTCCAAAGGATTTTGAACTATATCTAGTTTATTTTCATAGAATAGGTTTCTGCTGGTAGGAATTTCAGTGTTACTTAATTTGTGTTTAGCATTACTTATGAGTTCTTGTAATGTGATAAGTACCTAAGGCATCATATGTCATTGGAAAACTTGTGCCTTTTGTTTCATCTGATTATAAATATTTTACATGGTTTATCAAACTTGTTTTTAATCAGTTCTTTTACAGTTAAAGTGACTTTTTTGCATAAAGTTCTGTTGGAAAGCATATTCAGATGGGGAAAACACCATCTTGAACTTATTTGTGAAAACATTTCTCAGTTTAGTTTAAAAGTTGTCAATGACCTAACTTTATGAAGAATTTTTCTCCTTGGAACTGACCCTTACAATTTGACAACATCTTTTTTTTTTTCATATAAATCCCTTTTTCCCCCCTTGTAAACTCATTATAATTTGGTCAGATGCAGATGTCATTGTGAAACCTGTTTCCTAGGGAGACAGCTTTTGCAAGTTGGAATTTTACAGACCTAGAATCCTATGGAGTTTACAGTCTAAACTCACTCAAATCAGAATTCTAAAGTGAGTGAGGATATTTTAAGCAAGAAGATTGGGCTCCTTGGTAGACCCCTTTCCATGGAAGGCCTTGCTCATGACTCAGTGTCCTCTCTTGGTGACTCATAGTCATCTGTGGTCTCGAAGCCTTGTCATCATCAGCTTCTACTTCCCCATTGAAACTTATGTTTCCTATATTTTATGTCCTTGGGCTCTTTCTCTGCTTCTGAGGAATCAGCTCTTCTGATAAACCAGTTACTACTGACATGAAAGAGCAAGGAGGACACACGGACTCCCCCTCAAACCCCCACCTCCCCACCTCACACACACACACCAACAACAGACACCAGAATGTGACCAGCCCACTCATTTCATTGTCTCATGGGGAGGAGTGGCTCCATTGGTGGGAATTAAGTTCAGCTGAGTCTACAGTTTCATGAGAGACATATTTCTGTCAGATCCAGTTATGAAGTATTCAAAGATATGGTCTTGGCTCCTAAAAGAAAGAGCTGAGAGAGAACTTAGGGAAACTTTTGACCTTTTTAATTACCAAAAGAAAAAAAAAAAAGGGAAACTGGAACTCAGTGAGATGGAGTGATTTGATTCACATCACTTCACAAAATGAGTTGGTGACAGTGATGAAAAGAGAATCTCCTATCTCCTGGTAGCCTAAGGACATTATTCTTTGCCTTTAGCCCCTTGTAAGATTTACCATCCTTTCCTCCACCTTTGAACATGGGTGAAATGGAAATGTATCCTTATAGCTGCCATCTATAAGGTGGCAGTCTTGAAGAAATGTGAAGTTTGTTATTTCTTCTGGCCTGTCTGGACGTGTGTAACCCCCCAACATTTCAATCAACAAACCACTTGGCCACTTAAGGAAGAAGTATGAATTCTGGTGGGTATTTGAAAAACTGTCATTGAGGACTTTTAGTTAGGTCAAAGAAGTGCCAGAAGATCCTGGGTTTTTCCTGCCAGAAGATTAAGGGACCCTTTAAAGAAGTAATGCATCTCCAATATTCTTGATGGCACAGAGGAGAAAAAGACATGTGGATAAAACTTGATACAGGTGACTGAAATGAAAAGTGATTCAGAAGAGCTGGACTCTGAAGTTTTAGGAATATCTTAGATATATTTTGATTTTTGTTTTTTTACGAATGCATGAAAGGAATACATGATAAAAGTCTGCCAAAGAGCTTTTTCAGTAAATGTCAAAGTTCTAAGTTTAAGTTTTAATCAAGATTTCATTAGCAGTATTTTTTCCATAATAGTATATGAAAAGGTGGAGTGTCAGTATTATTATTATTATTATTATTTTTTTTTTTTTTGAGAGAAAGAAAATGCTTGTGAGTCGGGGGCGGTGCAGAGGGTAAAGGAGAGAGAATCTTTTTTTTTTTTTTTTAATTTGCCCCAGGGGTACGGGTCTGTGAATCATCAGGCTTACATATTTCATAGCACTCAACCATACCACAAACCCTCCCCAATGTCCATAACCCATCCATCCACCCTATCCCCACCCCCACCCCCCCAGTAACCCTTACTTTGTTTCGTGAGATTAAGAGTCTCTTATGGTTTGTCTCCTTCCCGATCCTATCTTGTTTCATTTTTTCCTTCCCTATCCCCCACAATCCCCCGCCCTGCCCCTCAAATTCCTCATATCACAGAGATCATATAACTGTCCTAGGATAGAGAGAATCTTAAGCAGACTCCATGTCCAACGCGGAGCCTGACATGGGGCTCGATTTCACAACCTTGAGATCATGACCTGAGCCAAAATCAAGAGTGGGATGCTTAATTTATTGAGCTACCCAGGTGCCCCTGAAGTATCTTGTTATTAGTGGCATGTTAGATCAAATGAAATACAGAACTTCAGTGGTGATGGGGATTACGAGAGGCCAAGGTGTATACAAGTGGCCATGATATTGGAGTGGGAAGAATAGGGACTTTGGGGGCACCTCTCAGATCTACCACTGCAGGGAGTCAAATGGACCTTTGGGCCCACGTGCTATATGGCTCCATCATTGCACTAGAGTGAGGGCCATGCATCCCACAGGCTGCCCCCAGCCAGTGACCGAGACACCAGGGGTATGAAAGCAGCTCTTTCCTGGGGGACACTGGAGTCCTCTCATAGGCAGCCTTGGCTCAAGGAATCCTCAATGGCCTCGCTGAACTTTCCCTAGAACTTCCCTGCAGTCTAACATGTGTACCCCCAACCATCCAACCTTCCTTCCCTCCCTGTCTCCTTCCCCTGGGGTCAGACCTGCATCACCGTCTGACGGCTCTTCCAGCCTCCCCATGTTCTCTCACAGATGTTTCCCCTAATACATTTCTGGTATTTCTAATCTTGTTGTGATGTCTGCTTCTTAGAGGAGGTGGTATAATACAGAAACAGACAGTTTTGAATGAAGATAGTGTGTACAGGAGCCTCAGCATAGGTATTCATGGTTACTGTTGTCACCATCAGCAGGGAATGTTGAATCTCTGTAGAAACTCTATTCTTTACGTTATCTAAATTTGTAGGAGAATCCTACCTCATTCATACAATAAGTATTTTTGAATGCCTGTTAGGAGCTGTGTGGTGTTCTAGCACCTGAGGATGCAGTGAGAAGTTAGGTCTTTGTGGGGATGAGGTACTCAGCTGCTGACTGCTTAGTGGAGAATGAGAGCCTTTCTGCCTCACACCCTCCTTTTCTGTCTCAGCCACTCTGATAGCCCAGGCACAGAAGGGCTGGAGGTTAGTCTCTTTGCCATTGACCAAAGGTGTAGGCCTTCTTTCCTGAATGGGTCTCCCCTGCCCTTCCTTCTCTCTGTCTTTCTCATATTTTCTTCGTTCGACCATTCATGGCCTGAGTTATGAGGTTCCATTATTAGCTATGCCTCTGACTTACACTGTTCACGTCAGAAATTAAAATATTCTCTGGGGGCGCCTGGGTGGCTTAGTCAGTTAAGTATCTGCCTTCGGCTCAGGTCATGATCCCGGGGTCCTGGGATCGAGCCCCACATAAGGGTCCCTGCTCAGTGGGGAGTCTTCTTCTCCCTCTTCTGCTCCCTCTGCTTATGCTCTCTCTCTTGCTGTCTCTCTCTCTGTCAAATAAATAAAATCCTTTAAAAAAATTAACTGTTCTCTTATTTAAAGCTAAAAAATAAAATTTTGAATTTTCTTGTGATACTTTTGCATCTTTCTGTCAGGCTCCTCTTTCCCTCACGTTCGTGGGGTTTTATTGCTTCTCATATTGTTCTGCCTGGGTATTTATTAAAAAAGAAAAAATAGAAGCTAGATCCTTACTGTCCCTCATGCACAGAGAGAAAAAAGATTAAGGTTAAATCTCTTATTTAATGCCCTTATTAGGTTAACTTATTCCTAATATACCCAGTCTTTGAAGATTCTCAGTTTTTCCTAAGAATAATAATAATGAAAAAAAAAAACTTTACCGGAAGAGTCTCTTTGATTTAAATAATTGGAGTACAATTGGTCCCTTTAATGAATGGCCTTCAAAATTGATGCAAGGCTTCCTTTTTATTTTTTCTTTGAAATAAATGCTAATATATTTGTTTGTAGAAAAGAGACATTAAGGGAACCTTAAACTTTTGTGATGCAATGGCTTACCTTTTTTTTTTTTTGAGAGCCAGATTATGGCCAAATATTCAGGGAATTAAGCCAGAGAGAAGAAATTGTCAGAACTTCAGCTCAAATCCTCTGGTTTTGTTAGGCTCTGTTTAGAGTTTAGGAGTGAAAGTTGACAAAAACTCTAGGAACATTTTATTCGTGGACTTTCGGAAGAAAGCAAAGGTGAGGTGACTGATCTGGTGAAATGAGAATGTATATTTTACTAATTATAATTTCTGGCCTGTCAAATGGGACTGCTGTAGCCTAAAACAATCAGACATTCAAGAAACTATTTCACAATAATTGGTTCTTAATTTTCAGGTTTAAACTCTGTAGAATTAATTTATTGCACCTCTGTACCTATGTCCCAGTTAGACCTTCGTATATGGGTTCACTAAGATGCTTACCAGTTTTGAGCTGGTAATTTGAGCTATCATCGCTCTGAAATTTAATTTTTTTTACATTAATTTTTCCACCAGAAGGATTAGCTTAGCTTGAGCTGTGCTCACAAATAAAATGTCATCCAGGGATTTATTTGGAAGTTAAAATTGCTTTTAGTGTGGCATTCCCTTCCTTTTTTTTTTTTTCTTTGCAGTTTATTGTGTTAAGTAGGTAGAGAGAGCAAGCGTTATTCTTTTTTTAGAGTTGAGAATACTCAGGTAATAAAAGAGAATTGCTTTTTCTCTGATCTAAAACCAGAACTGGTTAGGACCAAGCCCAAATGTTGGCCTCTTACTTGTCACTGTGGCTGGACTTTCTTAGCATGACCAATTAAATGTTTTCATTTCTTCTCAGCATCAGAGTCTTTTGACTTCTTTTTAGCTATTAGAAAAGTGAGAGAGCTTTATTGTGCATTTTAATTTTCCTATTAGGACCCGCGTCTAAGTTGATGGGGGAAGGCACAGTCCAGGGAAAGACTGGCTAGAAGGACAAAAAGAGAGATCGCAGAAGATGAGTGTGAATGGGGTGTAATCTAATACATCAAAAACGATCTGGTTTAATCAGGAGAAAAAAACTTATTTAAGAATTGAGATGAATAGTACTGCATTTTGACAAGATCATTGAAAGTTCTGCAATTTAAAAAAATGTCAATACTGTATTAGTCTAGATTCTCCGTTGCAAGGTCTAAGTCTTCTGAACAGAATGGGAATTTATTGAAAAAATACTTGGTAGGGCACCTGGGTGCCTCAGTCAGTTAAGCGTCTGCCTTCAGCTCAGGTCATGATCCCAAAGTTGGGGATCGAGTACCACATCTGGCTCCCTGCCCTTCGGAGAGCCTGCTTTCCCTCTGCTTCTCTGTCTCTCATGAATAGATAAATAAAATCTTAAAAAATATATAAATAAAGAATACTTGGTAGCTTGCAGGATCTTTATCTGGTTCTGGGAACCAGGAATGATGCCCAGAGTTGCACTTGCAGAGCCCGGCTTGGCGGAGACCCTCAGTACCGTTGCTGCGAGGTGTGCACAACTCGGCATGTCCCAGCAGCGCTGCTGCCCCTGCTGGTGGTTGTGGAACTGCTCCTTCTCGAAACAGTGCACTGCCACCCACCAGAGTCTCTGGTCACTAGTTTCTTGAAGTTCTCGCTTCCGAATCCAAGTCTGGGGTGGGAGCGTCTCATTAGTGGAACTCTGGTCAGGTCCCACGACCTCACTACCAGGTGGCTGGGAAAACTAGTTTTTTTTTTTTTTTTTTAAGATTTTATTTATTTGACAGAGAGAGATCACAAGTAGGCAGAGAGGCAGGCACAGAGAGAGGAGGAAGCAGGCTCCTTGCTGAGTAGGAAGCCCGATGCCATGCGGGGCTTGATCCCAGGACCCTGAGATCATGACCTGAGCTGAAGGCAGAGGCTTAACCCACTGAGCACCCAGGCGCCCCTCTTTTACAGATTTTATAATACAGATATATTTTCATGACTTAATCACTCTTATTTCTTTTAAAGTGATCTTTACAAAAGCACAAAACACTTATAATTTGAGGTTTTCTCCAGAATAACTACATCCCTTAAATTTCTTAGCTTCCTCTTGTTTTTGTAAGCCAGACTTTTTTGTGATCTGTAGCATCTGAAACTAGGTGTGATTGGGGGGGCCCTTCAGGCTGATTCCTCAACCAGTTCTTTGTTGATCAAAATAATGGAAAGCATACTCCTTAAGGAGACTATGAGAATTCTTGTATAGGGTTAAGTCCCTTTTTTCCCCCTGAGAGACAATTTTGGGAAAAATACTTCTTATGTTCAGATATATATAATAGTTCCTTGACACCCTTTCCTGAAGTTCTGTTTCAAGAAAAAAGTAAGAAACATGTCTTTGACACGTGGTTTCTTTGCTGTTACTCTTGATATTGGAGTTGGAAAGTAGAGTTTTCCCTTTAACGAAATGGGAAGTATCTGGAAGGTCATGGGAGAAAATAGTGGAAATTCTCCTTTGCTCTCAGATTATGCATTCCTCTGGGGTGAAGAACACTTGGAATCCAGGCTTAAAATAACAAGGGCCATGGGGAACAGACATAATTCCTTCTGTTTCATTAGACTCAGTCTATCCTTGTTAGTATTGAGTGATTAGAAAGGCATGGTTTAGTACTTACATGGACTTATCACTGTTTTATCTGGACTGTGACTTGAAAAAAATGTAATAATGAAAGATCTCATAGGATGTAGTTTTGTCTTTTTAGTGAATATGGGTTTCTAGCTTCAGGCCCCATTTTCTTTCGATTTAGAATCGGAACTTAGCCTTCGATCTCAAATGGGGAAACTTAAAGCAGCAGCAGAGTTCCTCTCCAAAGTAGAGGCTGATTCTCTGCTGGTCAGCTCTTCGTTGTCAACAGATTTCCCAGCGACTGCTTGAACTGGGGAGGCAGGCATAGATACCACCCTACCTTCTCTTTTCTTTTTAGACATTTAAGTTCTCACCTCCAGGTATCTAATAAAACGGATTTCAGACTTGACTAGTTGGAAAACTTTTAATCTCCCAGGCGGTTTTAAAATAATCTTGTTCCTTTACTTTGAATTGTGAAGTGTTAATGGATTCTGTGATTGGCCATTCAGCATTGAAATGTAGCTTGTATTTCTGCTTCTCCCAAGTACCACAGAATCCTAGAGCTGGTTAAGACCCCGGAGATCTCGTAGGCGAGCTGTCTCTCATTGCAGGTCTTACTGAGCTCCTCTTGATGGCGAACCCAGAATCTGATCTGTAGCTTCTCCCCATTAGACCTGGTTTTGTCTTCTCTAAGCAAATCAGGATGATTTTTTTCTTCTTTCTTACAGTATCTATTTAAATGTTTATGGATAGCTTTCATGTTCCCTCTGAATATTCTCTTCCTCCCCAATTCTGTCGAACACCTCTGGTTTTCTTATTCCTCCTAAATTGTTGTAGCATTCTGGGCATATTCCTGCTTCACTCCAGTTAGAAAATCTCTCTCTTAAACTGCAGTACCCATACTATTGAGAGAGGACACAGTTGAATGATTGCCTTGTTTGGTTTGAACATAGCCAATGTATGTGTTCATTCTTTTTTAGGGCAACTTATGACTCCTCTGACTCACACTGAACTTTCAGTTAACTCATTTTTAGGGACTAAAGCCCTTATTAAAGCCTGCTATTAAATTCACATAAATTGTTGTTAAGATAGTTTTATACTTGATGGGTGCCTGGGTAGCTCAGTCATTAAGCGTCTGCCTTTAGCTCAGGTAATGATCGCAGGGTCCTGGGATTGAGTCCTGCATGGGGTTCCCTGCCCAGCAGGAAGCCTGCTTCTCCCTCTCCCACTCCCCCTGCTTGTGTTCCCCCTCGTTGTCTCTCTCTCTGTTAAATAAATAAATAAAATCTTAAAAAAAAAAAAAGAATACAAAAACAGATCCTGCCTTAAAAAAAAAAAAGATAGTTTTACATTTGAACAATTGCCTTTTAGTGTTGAACCCCACTGGATTGCTTATCCCAGCCAAATTCTACAGCATCACTTTTGAATCCCTCTTTTCAGCTGGACAGCTACTTGAACTGATTCTCTCATCCAACATTCAACCTTTCCTCCCAAATTTTGGTCCCCTGCAAATACAGTAAATGTATATTTTAAAAAAAAATACAGTTGGTTAAGAATAAGTAGAACATCTTTGGCCATGATACTTGGATGATTCTCTCAGGCAGGTTTCAGCTAACTGTGGCCCAAGCCCTCCTCACCTCCTGTATTCGTAAATACAATTTTGCTGGAATGTAGCCGTGCTCATTCACTTATATACTGTTTACAGCTGCTTTTGTACAAATGGCAGAGCTGAGTAGTTGCAACCCAGCCTTTTGTAGAAAAAGTTGGCTGACTCCTGTCCTAAGGTGAAAGCAGCTGGTAAATGAACACGTGTTATGTTCATGTAGATGCATTCTGTTTCTAAGCAAGACTATCCAAAACCCTTTCTAAGGCTCATTAGTCAAGGCTTTTTATGACTTCTTTTTGTGGCTCGTTCAAGTATTTTATGGGGAAAAATATGGTTACATGATCTTATATGTGGATTCTAAAATCACAGTCTACGTTTGCTTTTTCTTTTTCTCTTTAAATTACTTGATTGATTTCTAATCTAGTATTTGAAAGCTTTTGTGTGTATTATTACTTCAGCTGTCTCTTTCAAACTGGGGTACTGTTGGGTGCCTGGGTGGCTCAGTGGGTTAAAGGCTCTGCTTTCGGCTCAGGTCATGATCTCAGCATCCTAGGATCAAGGCCCACATCCTGGCTCTCTGCTCAGCAGGGAGCCTGCTTCCTCCTCTCCCTGTCTCTCTGCCTACTTGTGATCTTTCTCTCTGTGTCAAATAAATAAATAAAATCTTAAAAAAAAAAAGAACAAAACAAAAACAAATTGGGGTACTGTTAATCACCAGAAATTTCCTTTAGGGTTTTAGAGGCAGTCCTTGATTCGGTATTCATTTTTCACTGGGGAAGAAGAATCACATTTTGGCTTTAGAACATTTTAGTAACACTCATTACTAACAAATATTATATAATACTTCTGTGAAATTTATAAAAGGAACTGAGAGATTCCATGGAGTCTCCAGTCTATTTTGAGAAAAAGAAGAAAACAATCCTCATTGCTCAATCAACATTGCCTTACTGAAGCATTTAGTTGCCAGTCTGTTATTTTGTTCTTGAACAGAATACTTAAGGTTCAGTTCAGATGTTATATAACCAGATTTTTTAAAGAAAAAAAAATAATTTTAAATTAAAAAATTTTATAAAATTTTATGAAAAAATTGGATATTGGAAAATTGGAGAAAAAGGGTGCTCCGTTCTTTATTCTGGAAATTTCCTTGTTAACCTGCAAACAGTAAGACAGAAATCCCTTATATCCTTTTCCTACACCAGTGTTAGACTTTGGGAGTCAGATATTGCATCAAATTAATTCTCCAAGTGAAGGACACACTTAATGACCTAAAATTGCTCATGTGTAATCTTTGTGGCCTGGTCCTTTTGTAAAGGACAACATTTACTCCACAGTGTGGAGTTTTAGGGCTCACATTTCAAAAGGCCTTCACATGTCCGTGTTGTTAATGCCTATGTCTAGCATTTATGGGGTATTTCCTATGTCCCACTCTGATGGCGAATGGAGCTCGCTCGATCTCTTCAGCCTCCTTGGCTTATTTTTGGCTTCTTCAGCTGCATCAGTGGCATCAGGATTGCTTGCAGTTCTGTGCCCTGAGATCGCCGTTTTCCCCTCCTCGTTGCTCTTATTCTTTGCCTGAAGAGCTCCAATGCCCTGATTAGGGCTCGGGTCTGTTTTATCCCCTTCCAGAAGTCTTCTCTTACCCAGTCAGTGTCCTCCTCTGTGCAGCTTGCCTGTGCAGTGTGATGCTGATACGTTTACATCTCCTGGAAATACTCTTACCGGGGACGACCCTCACTGCTCACCTGCTCCCTGCCTCACTAGAGAAAATCTCACAACAGGGCCAATGGGTGTCTTCACAAATTCCTGCTTACTTATCTCAAAGGGCCTGCAGGCCTGCCTAGGAATGTTCATGTTTCTCGAAGTGCCCTACTCACTGTATGTGAGGATTCTTTCCTTCATTCTCCTCTCTATACAAACTTTTTCCCGTGTCCAAACTCTCTTTAAAGTGACCTTGCCTTATACTTCATAGAAAAAAAGAACCGCCAGGTAGCAGGTCCCCCAGCCTCTCTTTGTGAAGTCTGCGTGCTCGTTTGTGCTGACACTTGTGTTCTCCTTGCTTCCTGTTAACAAGGGAGGGAAGGAAGCCAAGTCCTGTGATAGGGCAACACCCATGTGTGGACAGCGTCTCATCTCCTACATTCGAGACTTTGAACCATCTTTTCTGGATTCTTCCTGTGGGCATTTAGGTGTTTTACTATCTTTGGGGTGCCTCCTGGAACCTCAGATTTAATGTAATCCCTTAGTGCTTGCTTCCAGCTGCTTTTCCTCAGAATTTTCCTGTTTTACTAAATAGTGCTCTTGCTTATACAGTTGCTCAGAGCCGAAATCTGGGAGTGATCCTGGAAACGTCCTCCTTTCCCACATTCAATCACCAGTTACTTTGATTCTGCCTGCAAATATCTCTGAAAAGGGTCTCCTCTCAATTTTTGTTGTCACGACCTTATTCCAACCCCCCATCCTCTCTTGCATGTGCCATTCTAGAAGCCTCCTAGCAAGTCTTTGTCCTTCCAGTTTTCCTCACCTCTAATCTCTTTTTTTCAGAGAAGCCAGAGTAATCTTTAAAAGTTCTAAATAATCGTCGTACTAGTGTCTTCCTTAAAACCCTCCAGTGGCTTTCGTCATGCCCAAAATGAAAGAGCTCAGAGCCCTGCATGTTCCTGTCCCTTGCCTTCCCTCCTCTTCTTCCATCCACTTCTCTGTTCTTAAGGCCCCCTCCCCCAACCACCCTGGCCTTTTGCTAGTTACTGTAATACACAAATTCCTCACCTTAAAGCCTTTGACCTCTGCTGGCTTCAGGCTGGAAACCATTTCCCTTGCTCTCTGCACCCCTAATTCCTTCTCATCTTTCAGATCTCAGCTTAAATGTCATTTCTTTGATGGAGCTCTCCTGAGTTGTTTTTTTCTTATAAATCCTCTAATAAATTTCTCACCTTAGCCCTACTTTTCTCCATATGAAGGGATTCCTAGAATTTGCAGTTAGATGTTTACTTATGCATTCATGTCTGCACCCTGTGTCTCCTGCGCTAGACAGTAACTTCCGGGAGGGCGGGGACTGGGCTGATTTTGTTCATCATCGTGTCTCCAGCACCTGGGGCTGAATGCTCAGCAAATGCTCATTTCATAAAATACCAGTTTATTG
Source organism: Ailurus styani (assembly GCA_002007465.1). NCBI lineage: Eukaryota > Metazoa > Chordata > Mammalia > Carnivora > Ailuridae > Ailurus > Ailurus styani. The sequence continues at coordinate 1,908,376 of LNAC01000019.1, read as the reverse complement.
TGATCACTGCTTGGAATGGGGAAGTCCCCATCTGGTACTTTTAGGGCTCATACTTACATGATTTTGAATCTCTGCTCCTGTCTTCTGTGAACTTGAGCGGTTCCTAGCCCCTGTGTTCGCAGCACGTCATGCTAGGCTGACTTCTTGAGTGGGCCAGCCACCATGGAGGATGTATGTGTATATATATGTGTGCATATATACACACATATATACGTGTGTGTTTGTGTATATGTTTATATGTAGGTTTATGCAGGAACAGAATGTGGAAGCTAGGCAGTGACACTGGTGCTCATAGAAGTGTGCCTTAAATTATTTTCAGATGTTGTATGTGAGTTGGATCACTCTGAAAATGTATGGCAGACCCTCTCCTATCTGCTGGAAGCATTCCCTATTGTTCTGAGTGTTGGGATTCTTGGCATGTGCTTTGTTCCTGCTGTGTTCTTTAGTACAAAGGATTTTCTGGTTTGCCTTTGTTGTAGGTCACATGTTCAACAATGCAGAGAGGATAAAATGAATGTATTTTGAAAATGATCCCTTTCCCTTGACTAGTTGTTGCTCTTAATTCTTTTAGTTCCCTGTTGCCCCAGCTCCTTGATACCTAAGTGACAAATTGTCACGGTGGGAGTGAGTAGAACCTAGTTTCTGGCCCAAGGAAGAGAGTTCAGCTTCCAGGCATCTCAAGTAGGCATAGTCACTTTTTTGAGGATTCCCTATCTCACCGTATGAATGGTCTGTTTGGGAGAAATCCTTACCTAATGGACCATTGCAAAGGAGCCTTTGCTTAAATTAAGAATCCTTTCCTTTTTTTTTTTTTTTTTTTTAGGAAAAAAATGTGTTTGAAGATTTTATTTATATATTTGAGAGAGAGAGAGAGAGAGATGGGGGCGCCTGGGTGGCTCAGTTGTTAAGCGTCTGCCTTCAGCTTAGGCCATGGTCCCAGGGTCCTGGAATCGAGCCCTGTATCAGCCTCCCTGCTTGGTGGGAAGCCTGCTTCTCCCTCTCCTCCCTGCTCGTGCTCTCTCTCTCTCACTATCTCTGTCTTGCTCTCAAATAAATAATAAAATTAAAAAAAAGCGAGGGAGCAAAAGAACATGAGGGGAGTGAGGGGCAGAAGGAGAGGGAGAAACAGATTTCCCACTGAGCAGGGAGCCCAGGTCAGGGCTGGATCCCAGGACCCTGAGATCATGACCTGAGCCTAAGGCAGATGCTTAACCACTGAGCCACTCAGGCGCCCCAGAATCCTTTCCTTTTCTAAGTCACTTAATCTATCTGTGATTTAAAGCTTGGATTTCTGGGGGGCCTTTTTTTTTTTTTTTTTTTAAAAGGAATGGCACAATGTTGTAAAGTATTTTGAGGTTTCCTTTTCTATCCTGGATGTTTTTGATCTCCTGGAAATACATGGTGAGAAAACCCCTACCCACCTGCATATTGTTAAGTGCATTTTCCTTAGGTAATTGTTCCCTTTTGTTTGGCTTTTCAGCATTGCTTGTTGTATATTCTGTCTTAAAATGAAAAGCCCCAAACCAGTCAGTATAAGAATGAGTGCAGCTGTGGTTGGAATCTGTGTGTGGCTCCTATCTTGCAGGAGCTGTTTGCCAGCATGCCCAATATTTACTTTGTTGTGAGCTCCAGTGACTCTGCTTTGCTGATTTACCTTAAATCCTCCAGAGGCATTTTCAGTAAGACAGAGTGTATTTAAACTTATAGCCACAAACCTAGCTTTTTACATAATGTAGTCTGATAACTGATAAAGGAATGTAATTGACTTGTAAATTTATGAGGAGGGGGAGGGAAAAACATCTCAAACAGAAGTGTTCTGTTAATGAATGTGATAGACCCCTTTGTTGAAAGACAACCCTCTTGCTATTTCCCTGAAGAAAGAGCTGTGTTGGGGCTGTGTTGCACATTTCACTGGCACTTTGCCCCACCTCCTCTTCCCTGAAAATATTTATGGAGATCTAGCGTGTTAATAAATTTAGAAGTGATTTAATGGTTGCATTGGCAGGGTGAGAGAAGGTAGTTAAAATATGTTGTTCATTTTATTTCTGGGTGGGGTGGAAGAGGGAAATGAAATACTGATTTTTTTTTCCCCTTTTGGGAAACCTAATACTGTGTTCTTTTGTTATCATTCTTGTTCTCTAGGCATTAAGTGTAACTGAAACCCTGATTAAACCCTTGGAAAAATTCAGAAAAGAACAACTTGGAGCCGTAAAGGTTTGTGTCTAATTTGAGCGCACTTGTAAACGGAAGATGGAGGGGCCTCTGCTGTTTCAGTGTGCGCTTACTCACATTTGGCAGCTTTGAAGGAGATGCTGGAGTAAACCATCTGTTGTTTTATGTTTCAATGTGCTTTTTCCCCTTTGGGCGATATGAAATTGTAAACAAAACAAAAACACCTGGGCAGGAGAGTAAAACCTTTAGTCCTCTCTGGCTACCCCTTCCCATAGGCGTTTTGAAAACCTCCTTAACCAAACAGCACATTCGCTCTGAATAGAAGCATCTAACCTCTGTAGGAAGTGCAGTTACTTCCCTGAATACCTCAGTTTTATGGAGGAGTGCAGCAGTATATGAGGGTTTAAGATTAGAAACGCTGCTATGCCATGATGCCATTGAAACTAGGAAGGGAATATTGGGTTATTGGGATGTAATTTCCTCCCATTGAACACAAGTTTATTGGGTTTCTGTTATGTGCCAGTATTGTTAGGTGTCGGGGTTTCAAAGATGAGGTACCCGAAGCCTGCACTCAAGGATCTGGGAGTTAGCCAGAATTTCTGGGAATAATATGGTGACGTTGGCCACAGGGAGCCTGGGATATATTTAGCAACTTCTAAACTTTGCGAACAGAGCTTTGAAATTATCCCAGAGAAATAATTTCCACCAAACTTTCCTGAAGCTTACGTATTTACTTGGGAACAAAAAGTAACAATCATGTGTTGACTATTTTTGGCTTGGCCCAGAAGAGAATAACATCAATTTTAGGTAGGGAAGAGAGTTTTTATATTTGTATTTCCCACCCCCCCAAGCCCCCCCCCGACCACATGGCTTGGGGATGTGATGTTCTTTTTTCTTTATTTTCCTAAACAAAATATCAAAATCCTTTTGTACAAATAAGCATTGTGGCTTCAAGGGCTGTAGCTATACAGTTGGGCCCAAAGAATACCAGCGTTTTCATTGCTATTTATAGAATCAGTTCTCCTTTAAGTGACTTGTTAAAATGTTAGACACTTCCTTTTGGCATAGTATTTGCTGTTTTTAATGAAGGGCTGTGTTTTGAGAGGGGTTAGTGGGGGTACCCTCTAGGTTCCCTTGCTGGGATCGTTTGCTGAGCTGTACCAGGCTGTCTTCTGGCTCTGCATCAGGCCACTGGAGGTTCTGCTTTCACACCTGTGACCTTGTGCGAGTAATTGGCTTTAGTTCCTTATCTGTAAAATGAGAGATTCGGTGATCTGTTCTACTTTGTAGTTTATGATTCTGTTTTAAATCTTGAACATCTTGGTTCTTTCTTTTTTTTACACTTCATTGGCAGGTACGGAATGGAAACATTGTCCATTTCTTATTTTTGACTGTGTGAGGGTGGTGGTGAGTGAGGATATATTATAGAAATGGAAAATGAATATACCTTAATTAATATATTTTCTTTTTACTTGCCGTCCACCCTACTGGTTTTTTTGTTTGCTTGTTTGTTTTTAAGTAGGGTCCATGCCCAATGTGGGGCTTGAACTCATAACCCTCCCAGACCATGCTCTACCAGCTAAGCCATACAGGCAACCCCCTACTGGGTTTTTATGAATTTCTGACCTGAGTTTTCTATTGATGGACAACTCCTCCCTCTGAAACGTTCCCCATTTCTGACGCTGTACTTGTTCGGAGTATATCCTGGAAGCAGGATAGACTACCACATTAAAAGAAAAAGTTACTTTAGTAGTTTTAGTCTACGCCTTGAGTTGTTATAGTGGTCAGATGCCATCCTGAAGTCTCTCTTTCCCTTCTTTTTTTAATTCCTTCATTGTTCTCCTGGCTTTAAGTTTCCGAAAGATTTATCCCATGTTCTTATTCTGTACAGTATGTATGTTGGCTTTCACATTATTACAGCTCTTTTTTTTTTTTTTTTGGCTTTTACATTATTGATACTATTTGAGGCGGCCATTCCTTGTGGGTCACAGGGAGAAGCCCCTTTTTACTGACAGTTTTATATGTCATAATACAGAGTTGAAAAAGGTGACTTTCTAGGTGACACAGTGCTACATAAACACCTGTCTCTTTCATTAGATTGTTCAGTGTTTCAGAGAAAAGGCTGTGCTTTCCTTATTTTCTACTAGTCTTCACTCTGCCTTAATATATAAGGTATCTAATAAATAACCTATTTTGATAATTCTAGAAGAACCTGGGGAGGGTTTATCATCTGGATACTTGATTTTCTACATCTGTGCTTCCTAAATATTTAATCATGTTTTGACAGACATATTTTTGTTTGGCTGGTTAATTGGGATACTTAAAAATAACTTTATTCTCTTAGGTTAAAGGTCTTTTTTTAAAAACAGAAAAAAGTTTTTGTTTTTGTTTTTTTTTGGTGGGGGTTAAAACAAAAAAAGCCTTTATAAGTTGACCATAGCAGGATGTTTAAAATATCCTTGTCAAGGTGCGCCTGGGTGGCTCAATGGATTAAGCCTCTGCCTTCGGCTCAGGTCATGATCTCAGAGTCCTGGGATCCAGCCCCGCATTGGGCTCTCTGCTCAGTAGGGAGCCTGCTTCCCCCTTTCCTTCTGCCTGCCTCTCTGCCTACTTGTGATCTCTCTCTCTGTCAAATAAATAAGTAAAATCTTTTAAAAAAAATATCCTTGTCAAATGTTGATCTTCTCTCTCTCTTTTCCTTCCCCACCTGGAGTGTCCTGCTGTCTGCTTTTTCAAGTAGAGCTCTTTCTTGTCCTTTCAGTCTTGGTTTCTCCAGTTTGCAGAATCCCAGTGACGTGTTTAAATTGTGGTTTTCATGTGATCTAAACTGCTAGGTGGTTTCTGCAAGTTGGATTTTTTAAAAGTCCTGAGGTATTCTTTTCTACCGTTTGCCTCTATTTGGATTTGTTCTCCTTCTGTCCTGTTTGGTTTGGGCTTATTCCTCTGTTCTTGGAGGTTCTGCTGATTTTCTTCCATGCTTGCCAGCTTCTCATCTCTGTTGGAAAAATTCCATTTCCCGTCTCAGGACACCAGTCCTTCTGTGCTGTGTCACATGAGGTGACTAGTCAGAGTTCCCTTCAAGGCCTAGATCATCTTTACTTCCCCTGTGGCTCTTTCCCCTTCCCCGGGGCTTCTCACTTCTGTCCATTGTCTACAGGGCACTTTATCTGTAGCCGCTGCCCATTAAATGCCAAATTAGCCACAGGAGACTAGATAGGTACCGAACAATTTAGGAGCCTAGTCAGTTGTGTAAAATCGCCAGGAAATACCCTAGCTTGCTAAGACTTACAGTGGGAGAATTAAAAATTGCTCTCTTAGGTATCTGAGCAATCCAGTCATGACAGTGTGGCTTCAAGCAAGGGGCAGCATGCAAATATCAAGTAGATGCAATTAAACTATATTGATAATAGAGCCTATTCAAATGCTAGGTTAGAAAGAGCCCATTACCATTTTATTCCATGGAATAAAAAATTTAACCCGAAGAGTCCATTTCATATATTGTAACTGCCTCAGGCATTCACTGACCCTCACTCCAAATGTCTTTTGTATTTCTAAGACCAAATCTGATGACTAAATATTTAATAAAAGTTGATTTCCCAAGATGCTATAAATGACTGCAAAATATGGGTAAAAAGCAAATCTATCTAAATAATCTCTCAAATTATGTTTGATAAAGCAGAAAAAAAGTGCTGATTTAAATTAATTACATTCCTACATTTTAGTTATAAAACACTTCCCAGTGCCTGTCCTATGGCAGGAGGCACTGGGGTATAACTGTAAATTAAAACCCTGGCTGGTTGGCCTTCAAGAAGTCGACAACTCTGGAGCGGAGATGTCACATAAAAAAGCAATAAAAATACACTAAAAAGTGCTGTAATTGGGGTAGGCATAGGTGCTCTGGAACATGCCCTCTGATACTTGGAGTACCAGGCACGTGTCTCAGGAAGACCTGCTTCCTTCTTGTTTGACTCCCACTTCTGCCCCTTAGCTCACTGTGTGATTCAGGGCAAGTTACTTATGGCCTCTAGCTCTCAATTTCCTGATCTTGAAAATGAGACAAATGACCCCTGCCTCAGAAGGTTTTTGTGAGGATGACATGAACGTGATGGTGTATTTCCCATGTCTAGAGGGCCTGGCATACAGAATTGCGATTTATTTTATTGCCCCATTTATGGCTTGTGCCAACTTGCCAAACAAGAATCGCTCAGGTTTTGTCCATTCTCTGCACACAAGCTGCAGAGATAACATGCCACGTGTGGCCCTTCTGGCCAAGTAGTGCTCAGACGATGGGTAGGTGACTCTGGAGCAACTGCACAGGACCCCAGGGTGCCTGTCCACTTTGTCGTTGTTGGTACCTCTGCAGCCATAGCTTCCTCCTTCTCTCCTCCTCTGACGGGCGCCTTCTGGGTGTGGAGTCAGTTGCTAGATTCTGTGGGGAGAAAAGCTGAATTCTCATTTCTTTGGATAGGCTGGTGGGACTTTACAGAAAGGGTGACGGCGGGGTTGGATCAGGCAAATGAAGTGTCAAATAGGGATATAGGTGACTCTTGGTGCAGGAATTGGGGGGGGGTGCTATTTTTATGCCCCCGAGTGGTAGAGGGGTGCTTCCTGGAAGAGGTGATGTTTCACCTGGGCCTGTAGGAGATTGGTAGACCAGGGGAGGAGGAGAACAGGGATGGCTTGGATATCGGGATTCCATTTAAGAAGGTGTCCTGCTGAGTGTATTAGCTGTGGATGAATCTTGCTTCTTGAATGAGTGATATTACTCACGTCGCCGTCGTCGTCATCGTCGTCTTCTTCTTCTTCTTCTTTGTTTTTTTTTTTTTTTAAGATTTTATTTGTTTATTTGACAGATAGAGATACAGTGAAAGAGGGAACACCAGCACGGGAGTGGGAGAGAGAGAAGCAAGCCTTCCCGCAGAGCAGGGAGCCCGAAGCAGGGCTTGATGCGGGGCTCTATCCCAGGATCCTGGGATCACGACCTGAGCCTAAGGCAGACGCCTAACGACTGAAACACCCAGGCACCCCTCGTGTCTTCTTACTGAAGTAAGGGGGGAAGATTTGGAATCTCAGAAAGGAGCCAGTTCTCCAGATTAGTTGTGCTTTATTATTTAACGTTTTTTGTTATAAAATAAGCCTTTTCATTTCCTCATCCTAGGAAATTTGTAAAATAACCAAAACATTTTAAAAAGATCATTTGGGAACTTTAAAAACTGCCACCCCCCTTCTTCTAAAACAAAACAAAAAAATTTCTAGTACCCTAAAGAAATATGGACAATTCACAGTAATATTCAAGCTTTTGTGAGTTCTTTTATGTTCCTTATTCATTTTTCAATAGAAATATTAATATGTCATTTTAGCAAAAGATTGCTTAATCTTAAGAATGTTTTATGCATTAGGAATATTTGCTTCTTTTCTTGTATATTAATTGCCTCTTCTCCCTGCTTTATGGTTGGCCTTTTAGCTTGTTTACTGTGGGTTTTTGTTTTTTGTTTTTTGTTTTTTGTTTTAATATTTAGAAGTTCTTATGGCTTCTCCCGTTTCTTTTTTGCTCAAAAAGGATGCTTCTGTTCTGAGATCTGATGAAACTCTTCTTTTTTTAGGGGTTCATTTTTTACTTGTGACTCTTGCAATCCATCTGGAATTAATTTTGATATGAGATGTGGTTCTCTGTTTCCATGTAGTTAACTAATTATATCAACACCATTGGCTGAAGAATATTTTTTTACCCAGTAAATTATGATAAAATCATATATATATATTTACTTCTAACATATTCAAGACACCTGATTGCTTAAGTAATGTTTCTTAGGTTTCTGAATTTCCTTTACCATTTATACAGCATACATCTTATTTGGTTTTGCTGTTTTAAATAATAACTGTCCTTTACCTTTGTTTTGGGCATGGGTGGTTTTGTAACAGATTATAAGCTGACTTTCAGTGAGTCATATTTAACCTGTAAACATAATTTTCATTGGCTTACTCATGTGAAAATGTAAAAGCAAACTATTGCCACCACTTAAAAATCTTTGGATTTTTCAGCTGGTCCAGAGAAAAATCAGAGGACATCGTTTATATATTAGCCTATATTCCCACATGGTAAAAAAATCTGCTGGAGACATGATATGGCCACCTTCCCCTCTAGAATAGATGTGGATGATCTGGTTTTCCATTGCACCCACCTCTACTTAAGGAGTTCTGTTTCGCTTCACTCATTGTACCTGAGTTCAGGTACATACCCATTGCACCTGGCTCAGACTTACTTGAATTCGTACTGCTGTTTTGTTGTTGTTGTTGTTGTTGTTTAAATCAGTGTGTTTTGTGTTTTGTTTTTTAAGGTTTTATTGATCTATTTGACAGAGAGAGACACAGCAAGAGAGGGAACACAAGCAGGGGGAGTGGGAGAGGGAGAAGCAGGCTTCCTGCTGAGCAGGGAGCCCGATGCGGGGCTCAATCCCAGGACCCTGGGATCATGACCTGAGCCGAAAGCAGATGATTAACAACTGAGTCACCCAGGCACCCCATGTATTGCTGTTTTTATAAAAGAAATTTTCATTGTATTAAATTTGATCCTCCATAGAACCTTTTGTCATAAGTTACTCAATTTATTTTATATATATATATATATATATATAAATCCACACGCATCTCTGTTATATATATCTGTCGGCTCTAGCAGTGTTGAAGAAAAATGCTGTTCTTTATTGGATGCTACTTGAACATAGTCCCTTTTAAAACTCACATTATTTCAGCACAAAAGCCATGTGAGCACAAAGAAACAGCAACGGCATTGAGAACAAATGCAAGAAGAAATAATTATTTAAGTCTTCAGGTTTAACAACAAAACCGCATTTGTATTAGCCATACAGTGTGTGAACGCATGCGCTTCCACTCTGGTGGGTGGAATGTTGTTTCTTGGCTGAATTCTTTCTTCACAAAGCCTTTGATACCCCTGCTTTCTTTCATTCTCAACTTTACCCACGTGTTAACTTACAAACCCCACAACTGCTGAGTGTGCTGGGTGTTTGGACTGCTGATTTTAGCATCACTGCTTCCTTTGTCCCCATTCTGTGATTCAGATGAAATCAAATGAGTAAAAATATTTTCAGTATTCCTGGGAAAGATGAATCTGTGAGGATAGCGAAGGTTTTTTTCCTGTATGATCCCCCTTTGCAGTCCTCTTGTGGTGAATGCCGCGGTGGGACTTCTCTTCCTGTTTTGTTTCAACCCGAGAAGCGAATGTGCAGAGAATTCAGCGAAGCTGTCACAGTAGAAAGTGGCCTGGACCAGGATCTGTCTTCTCACACCTAACCCAGTGTGCATTCCACCACCTCAACTTTTTAAAACAGTGGAGATTATGAAATGGTGGCCACATGTTTGTTTTACGTTATTTTTCTGACCAAAATAGTTGATGAAGAGTGTAGTAATAAAAAACAGAAAAGAGAGTAACCATTGTATTTATGCCTTAAACTTTTTTTTTAAATAGTTGTAGATTAAGAGCATAAAGAAGATGTGCTTCTGTTTCAACAAAAGTGTGACTCTTGTCACACGTAGGTGAACTGCTGGATCACAGAACTTTAGGATTGGATCAAAGAATGAGCTAGTTACCAAAAAAAACCCAAACAAACCAAAAAACCAAAACCAAAACAAAAAAAAAACCCCTTATCTTTTCAGTAAGAGAACTTAGGTTCCGTGTTGTCACATGTTTTTTTTTTTTTTTCTCTAAATTGTGCAGCTAGTTTGTAATTAAACTTGGAATAGAAATGGGAAGAAATGTCTGTCTGGAGACTGCCTGTCCTCCCTCAGTGTGAGATGAGTTCAGGGTCTTTAGATGAGCCCACACAGCCGTATGTAGTCCCGTGTTGTGAAAAAGTAATGATAAATGTGAAGAAATAGACTTTTCATGGTTTGTTCAGTCTCTTCGCCTACCAGGAAAAAGATCATATCAGAAAAGATTATTTTTGCTTTAGAAGATAGAAGTTGGAAAATAGGGAAGGGAATGTTCCTTTCCAGGAGCCCTTGGAGAGGTAGGGAGAATTTGAAGTTAATGGAAACATTTTGACAGCATGAGGACATAGGGTGCTCTCATTGGTGCACAGAAATGTTTATTAAAAATCCACTTGAATTGGCAGACAGTGTTAGGGGAGATAGTCTGTCTTTTCTGTATTTAACAATTAGGATACTTGTTTTCTCAAAACTTCTGTAGCAAAAGGAAAGCAAATGCTAATTCTAAGCGGTACCAGAGAAATGTTTGTAATGCTCACACCAGAGAGTCTCAGTATGAGGCTATCGGTGTTACTTTAGGCCCTGTTAACCTATTGATACATATTTTTTTTTTTTAAAGATTTTATTTATTTATTTCACAGCGGGAGAGAGATCACAAGGAGGCAGAGAGGCAGGCAGAGAGAGAGGGGGAAGCAGGCTCCCTGCCGAGCAGAGAGCCTGATGCGGGCCTCGATCCCAGGACCCTGAGATCATGACCTGGGCCGAAAGCAGAGGCTTTAACCCACTGAGCCACCCAGGCGCCCTATTGATACATATTTTGAATGGTGTTGCAGATATCGCTGTGAAGGTTTTGAAAAGAAGATGATGTTTCTGATCAGTGGGTCTTATTATTAAATTCACACTGGACAATTAAGGGAAATCTTTCCCAAGTTTTTTTTTTTTTCTTCCCCAATTGTGATGATGACTGTTTTTTTAAATCTAGACCAAAATGTACTCAATTTTAAAAGAATCATATTTCTTTGCCAAAGTCTGCACAAGTCTGCTGTTTTAAGCCGGTGTTCTTCTTTTTATTATTTCTTTTAATGAGGGACCAGTGACATGGCGTTATTTCTAGACACTGAGTGTGAGTTTTGAAAAATACCGTGCTCCATAAAAAGTCTATTAAAGGAAAAAGAGAAAAAAAATATTAAAAAAAAAATAAAGGAAAAAGAGAAAAGATAAGTGACTCTTCAGTCCTAACACTGTTTTGATGATGAATAAGCAGTGGCCTGGGTACAGATAGATTTTTCAGATAACTTCATCACACTTACTGGTACTTTATTTTTAGATACTAATCCTGCTTTGAGCTTCTCAGTAGTTAAACTGTATATATGCATTTCCCCCCTACCTAATCATAGTTGTCTGTGTTTTTTGACTTGTAGGAAGAAAAAAAGAAGTTTGACAAAGAGACGGAAAAGAACTATAGTCTAATTGATAAACATTTGAATTTATCGGCGAAAAAGAAAGACTCACATTTACAAGAGGTATTGTTTTTACTTTTCTGATTGTTTCTGAATTTCGGTAAGCAGTACATGCCTTTTCTTTTTAAAATGTGCTTTTCTTTTATAAACTTTTCATCTAGAATTATTAGGGATGAAAAAAAAAGTGAACAGGTATCACCATGAATTAAGAAGAGAGTTCTTGTGGAACAAGACACAAAATAATGAATATATCTTACAGTGATTAATTCAGTATAGATTCATAGTATTAACATTTTTGGTTCTGAATATATTTTCACAGGAACAATTTTATCTGGCGTTACTGAAGAACAGATATATTATTTTCAGAAATAGGTTCATTAATTGACTTTCAAGATTTTTTTGAAGAAATGAATTTTATAAGCTCATCTACCATTTTGCTTCTGTGTGAAGGCAGCATTAATCTTATTTAATGCTGAGGATTCAGATGGTTCAGCGTCATTGGGAGGAGAAAAATCTGTTTTACTTGTGTTAATAGACTCTTTTTTTTTTTTTTTTTTGAGGGAGCCGTGAGTAAGGAGAAAGGAATTTATATCTTATCTCTCATTTTGTCTGTCTTTCTCTTTTCTAAATTCCCTAGCACTTGTGTTTTCTCACTGACACACTTGAGTGGAAACTCAATGGTTTGCAATTTGGAACATATGTTTTCATTAAAAATAATGCTATTTTGCAGCTGTTGGGATCTTGACTCATCCCATAAAAGTGTGATATTTTTCTCATTTGTTTATTTTTAAACACATAAGGAATCTGGGCATAATATACTACTATAACATACACTTACTGAAGTATCATCAAAATGACACTAACGACATTGGCTCCAGTATATTTAAATGCCAGATATGTAGTTGCACACCCGGTGTGTGTGGGTGGTCATTTTGATACATATTCTGAATGGTGTTACAGAAATCATTGTGAAGGTTTTGGGTAGAAGATGACGTTTCTGATCAGAGGGTCTTTTGACATTCCCTGCATATCACATTTACTTTTTCCTCTTTAATAACTTTGACATTTGGAAGGCGTTTGACAGTTTATAAAAGACAAGGGGGGCCACCTGGGTGGCTCAGTCAGTTAAGCATCTGCTTTGGCTCAGGTCATGATCCTGGGGTCCTGGGATGGAGTCCTGCCTCAGGCTGCCTGCTCAGAGGGGAGTCTGCTTCTCCCTCTCCCTCTGCCTCTCCCCTACACTTGTGTGCACGCTCCCTCTCTCTTTCTCTCTCTCTCTCTTACACACTCTCAAATAAATAATCTTTGAAAGAAAAATGAGAGAAGGGACCTTTTATACTGCTTAATCCGTACTTAAAATAATTCAAGTAGGTAGGGCCCCCTTTCTCATTGTTCCATATTATGTAGGAAACCATACAGATGTTACAAACGCTCTGTCATCTCCTCCCCTCTGTCCATTTTGAAATGACAGCTGTTGTTTTTATTGGCTGTCCTTATGCCAGCGGCTTTCTACCTGTCTTCGCCCCTTCTCTCTCTTTTCAGGTATTCTGAAGGGATTTTTCCTTCAGAAAAAATCACTTTCCTTGCTGCAAGTAAATTTCCATCTTCACTTCCCTCTCTAATTAAATATCTCGTTCGAGCTGTTGCTCAGGCAAAATCTTTATGGCCATCCTTGGCCCTTCCTTTCCTATGCCACACCATGTTTGTCAGCATATACCTTCCTTGCTTCAGAATATTCTCAGGATATGGCCACTTTTGACTCCTACCACCATCATCCTGGCCGGAGCCGCTGGCATCCCTCACACAGTTTACTGTAAAGACCTCTTAATTGGTCTCCCTGCTTCCACCAGTGTATCCCTACAGTTTATATTCTATACAGTGAGCAGAGTGAACCTTTATGTTGCTTCTCTTCCCCAGACCCTCCCTAATAGCTGTCTCCAGAGTCCCAGGGCCCACCCTCCTGTCCTCACACCCACATGGGCTGCTTTGCTCTGACTGGACTGGGACAGGCCTATTCCATGCTCAGGGCCTTTGCTTTTGTTGTCCTTACTGCCTAGTACATTTCCAGCCCAGACTCACAGGTACTCTCCACTCAGAGAGTACTCCATGTACTCTCAAATACTCTCTACTCAGAGTCCACTTTACTAGAGAAGTCCCCGACTATCCTATTTAAAGTGCCCCCACTTACACTGCTTTGATTTTTTCATACTCTTAGGCACATTTGACATACTATATATTTGGTTGTTACGTGGCTTCTTGCACTCGCGTGTAAGCTCCTTGAAGGCAACAACATTGTTTTATTCAGTACTCTATCCTTTATACTTAGAGCATTACTAGTCAGGGAGTAGGCACTTAATAAGTATTTATTGAATGAAGAAGTGTGAAGTGCTTGCACAGTGAGCTGGGGTTTCATTAACTTCATCATTCCCAAAGATAAACTCCGATCAGAAATTTGAAGAGACCCTCGAGATGAATTGTTTTAGTACATTTAAATTGTATATTCTGTGCTATCTTGCTGTTTGCTCTTTACAAACACACACATTCCCACTGAAACGGCTTTCTATTGAAAGTGTGAAGGCCTTAAAAGGGGGGATGCTCTTTAAAAGGAAAAGGTTAGATTTGGATCTTCATTGATTTTGGCATTGGTGTATGTATTCCTCACCTGCGGTGAACTGAGTTGAGGTACTAGGGAGGTTTATAAAGGTTACTGAGACTGGTACTGAACAAAGCCATAGAAACTAGGATCATCCTTTCTCCTTGTTTCAAATGAAAATTAACAGGAGACAATTGTCGTGGACAGCAGGCTGGCTATTTGGTAATTCTATTAGGACATTACCTATATATAGCTCTGCATTTACTGGGCACAATAGCTTCTACTTCCGTCCACATTCCTAAATTCTAATTAATATTTGCACCAGAAAAAGTACCAGACATTTGAGAAAAATCTATTTCTGTTAATTTTTGAAGTGTATTTTTGTTTTTTAAGTAGTCAAATGATTATATTTCGGTACATATGACTAGAGAAGTAGATCTTTTGAATACCTTTGCCTGAGAATGGTCTGTTCTCATGATACATATTTACAGCAGGAATGGCCGGAAATTAGATTTGTAAAAGTCAAATTTGTATAAAAAGTCACTTTTGCCTGGTATGGTAAAAAGTATAGTTTGAATGTGTGTTTTCCCACAGCACCCAGCAATTAAGTCCATTCTCACAGTCTACCTGGAGACTGCATCAGTCCCAACAGGTTAAGGTCTCCGTCCCACAAGACGGTCCCTTCTTCAGACACTTGCTGCAAATCAAGGTTATTACTGTGCTTCTGACCTACTGGCTATAAACTAGATGTTCCCACATCTCCCCCCTCCAGTTTGGTTCATTTGCTAAGAGCGGCTCACATTGAGATAAAACACTTATATTTACTAATTTATCATATAGAATACTATAAAAGATAGAGATGAATAGCCACATAGGGTGGGGGCTGGAAGGGTCCCAACCACAGAAACTTCTGTCCCCATGGAACTGGGGCGTGTCACTCTCCAGGCACTCGCATGTGTCCGAGTTTTTACAAAGCTTAGTCTCTAGTGCACCTCCCTCCACCCATTGCCAGAGGTCAGTGGGCAGGACTGAAAGGTCCAGCCCCCTAATCAGTCTTTCAGGTGCTCTGTAGAAGCTCCAGCCTAAGTCACCTCAGCAGCATAAACTCAGGTGTGCTTCAGAGGGGCTCTTTCTCTAGGTGTAAAGGATACTCCCGTCACTCAGAACATTCTGGGGGGTTAAGAAGCTTTGTGCTTTATTCCACATGTAGCACATTCATATTCTTGTGCAACCACCACTACCTTCCCTTATCTAGAGCTCTTTTCATCTCCAAAGACTGAAACTCTGTATCCACTGAAGACTACTTCCCCAGCTCCCCACACCTAGCTCCTGATAACAGCCCTTCTGCTTTCTGTTTCTAGGACTTTGTTCTAGGCACCTTATAAAAGTGGAATCCTACAGTATTTGTCCTTTAGTGACTTGCTTATTCCATTTAGCATAGTAGTCTCAGGTTCATCCACGTTATAGCATGTGTCCAAATTTCCTTCCTTTTTGAGGCTGTATATTATCCCTATCTATCTATCTATCTATCTATCTATCTATCTATCTATCTATCTATCTATCTATCTATCATCTATCACATTTTGTTTATCCATTCATCTGTCAGTGGATGCTTTTGTTGCTGCCACCTTTTAGCTTTTGTAAATAATGCTGCTGTGAACAGGGTTATATAAATCTTTTTGAGTCCCTGTTTTCAATTTTTAGGAGTATATACCCAGAAATGGAATTGCTGTATCATGCGATAATTGTTTTTAATTTTTTTGGAGAGCTGCCATGCTGTTTTTCACAGCAGCTGTGTCATTTTGCCTTCCCACCAACAGTGCACAGGGTTTCAGTTTCTTCACATCCTCAACAACACTTGTTTTTTTTTTTAATCAGTTTTGTTGTTGTTATTTATTTATTTATTTATTTATTTATGTATTTATTTTTGGTAGGTGTGAGGTGGCATCTTGTATTTATGTTTCTGTAATAATTTGTGATTTTGAGCATCTTTCTAGGTGCTTATTGCATTTATATATGCTCTTTGGAGAGATGTCTGGATAAATACTTTTAAAATTGGCCAAGTTAGGAAATATGTGATGCCTTATAAAAGTAGTTTCTAGGATGACAGTTCTTGCTCTGCTGTTCCTCCATGGAACCCTGTTTCTCCCCAAGTTCCCTTCTAGTTGGACAAGATAAGCTGGGACTCCCCCTCCACCTCCCACTTGGAATAGTCTCCTGATCATTGGTGCCTGTTTACTGCCAGAGGATGACACATTTTGAGGGCCTAAGAGCATGATTACCTACAGATGGGCTTCAAGCCCTGGCCTACCTTTTGGGAATCAGGTTTTTAAAATTTTTTTCTTTAATTGAAGTATAGTTGACACACAGTGTTGCATTACTTTCAGGTATAGTGTAGTGATTTGACAACTCTGTACATTATGCTGTGCTCCCCACAAGTGTAGCTATCAGCGGTCTCCGTATAATACTGTTGACTATATTCCCTAGGCTGACTTTTCATCCCCATGACTCATTCATGCCATACCCGAAAGCCCATACCTCCTCCTGACTTCACACATTTTGCCCATCCTCCCTACCCCCTTCCCTTTGGCAACCATCAGTTTTCTGTTTTAATGGGTCTGTTTTACTTTTTTTTTTTAGGTTCCACATATATGTGAAATCCTGTGGTATTTATCTTTCTCTGACTGACTTCACTTAGCATAACAGCCTCTAGGTCCAACCATGTTGTTGCCAATGATGCCCCCTACCCAAATCTCATCCATTTTTGTGGCTGAGTAATTTTCCTTTGTATGTGTATGTACCATATCTTTATCCATTCATCTATCATTGGACACTTGGGCTGCTTCCTGTCTTGGCTGTTGGAAATAATGCTGCAGTAAACATCCGGGTGCATGAGTTTTCTCAGAGTAGTGTTCTTGTTTCCTCTGGGTTAATACCCAGAAGTGGGATTACTGGATCATGCGGTATTTGAGAACCAGGTTCTTGAGATGATACCGTAGCTGCCACTTCCTCACCTGCTGCCTTCAGTCGTGAGTCCTGAGGTGACTAGATTTCCCAGGTCAACTGCATTCTTAGAGGATTTGTCAGTGGAAATAATGTTTATGTGATTTTGATTGTATGCTTATGGTTCAGCCGTGGGTGTCAGTTGAGGTTGGGATGAGTTTTTCATGAAGAGCCATACTGTTTGATATTCAGTCCTTGGGGTCAATCTCATTATAAAGGGCAGGGGTTGGCAACTTTTTTTTGACAGAGTCAGATAGTAAAAATTATGTTTTTGTACGCAGTCAGGTCCCTGTTGCAACTACTCACTTTGGCTGCTCCAGCAGGAAAGTGGCCATGGAAGAGACATAAACCAGTAGCTGTGACTATGTTCCAGTACAACTTTATGTAGAAAAACAGGCTGGGGGCCATATTTGACATAGGGCTTGTAGCGTTGCCAACCTCTGATCCAGAGTTTCACTCCTCACCATCACTGATTTAACCAGCCTCTGTTGCTTTACCACAGGCAGATATCCAAGTGGAGCAGAACCGGCAGCACTTTTATGAACTGTCTCTTGAATATGTATGTAAGCTTCAGGAAATCCAGGAAAGAAAGAAGTTTGAGTTTGTGGAGCCTGTAAGTATCATAGAAGGTTGTTCTGTTAGATTTTTGTGATATAATAGAAACGTTTTTCTTCCTAGATTGAATTTACCATTGCTGGGGGCCATTGTGCATACATGTGAAGTGTAAGGCATCATAAATTAGAAAGGTGAACACATCACCATGAAGTCAAGGAATCACCTACAAATTTGTGATTCTCAGCCTTATTGGCACAGCAACACGAGGGAATATTATTTCTCAAGGACTCGGCAATCAGGTGCAATTTCCGCCACCCTATTGTAGGTCCACCCTTTAAAGAAAAGCCCTGTGAAAGAAATGTTAGGATGGGAGAGACAGTGGTGGTGGTGATGGATAGTCCTCACTCCGCTCGAGTTTGTTCTGAAGCAAGCATACCAGTCCAAAGTTTGGTACTTTGAACAATTATTGCTAACAAATTATTTCTAACACAACTCAATGCTCATGGCACCCTAAGTTAAGAACCAGCATGTGGAGCACTTGAAACTATTTTGAGTTACTCTGGCTGTTCTTTAGACCTATTTACAGACATGTGATATGTGTTTGTGCTTATATAGATGTATTCTAAGAGCTTCAGTTCTCTATATATTTTTGTACATATATATATAATGTATATGGACACATAAATATATGTAAAGGGTTATTCATACTGTGGGTTTTAGTGAAAAAACCAAGAAACACTGGAATTCATGATTCTCAAGATTAATTTTAATGTAGGTGCTTTTGCAGATGATTTTTTAAAAACTTTACTGAGATAGAATTTATATCTCATACAATTATCCATTCTATATGTGATTTTGAGAAGCAAAAAAAACAAAAACCCAAAAAACCAAGTAATGATAAATTTAAAATTGGCATTCATGGAAGCCATGGTCTAGTTAGAATAATAGAATTAACTTTTATTTCTTTATTTAAGATTTAATCAAGAGAGAAAAACAGAGTGACAGAGATAGAAGAGAGAGCACAAAGCGGGGAGGAAAAGGAGAAGCAGGCTTCCTGCCGAGCACGGAGCCCAATGCAGGGCTCAATCCCAGGACCCTGGGATCATGACCTGAGCCAAAGGCAGATACTTAACCGACTGAGCCACCCACACACCCCTAGAATCAATCTAATTTAAACAGAGAAAAATTAATCTCCATAAAGCTTTCTTTTATGTGAAATACTAACAATGACCTGCATTTATTGAGCATTTACAATGCTCAATCATTGCTCAAGGCGTTGTTCTAATACTTCACCGTGCTCCTGTGTTTATTCCACACACTAACTCCATAAGGGGATATTTTTATGGTCCCACTAAGCAAATAAGGAAATAAAAGTACAGAAAGTTTCAGTAATTTGCCCAGGTTTTGTAACAGAGCTGAAGCTGGGGATTGACCCCTGCTGGCCCCTTGACATTAGAGTCCCAGATTCCTAACCTTTGTGCTACGCGGGCATTAGGAGGAAAATGAATTTCAGAATCTCCCCAATTCCTACCCCAAATCAGCTTTACTCACTAAATTCACTCACGTGTTGGGCAGATGCAGGTGCCCTTTATTCAAGAGGGGCAGGTGAAGGTAGATCAGAACTCAGAGCTTAATTATCAGCCTGTCTCTACTGGTCTGAGCCCCAGTCACTGACGGTCCATAGACACAAGAGAGAAGTCGCACTGCACTGGACACCATTGGAGAGAGCCTTTAGCTCTTTGTTTCTGTGATTTCACTTTCATTATAGATTCTGTTGACCTATGGTGGTAAGATTTCAATTATAAATGAATATAGAGATTGTCTTGACTAAAAAGAACAAATGGGTAATATAGAACTCCATTTCTCTGGTACACTGTACTCTCAAAACTGTAATGGCTCTGATTTTTAAGGAAAAATCACAAACCTTTCATTTTGTAAAAGGACAAATTAATAATATGTAGTTAGATTTAGTTGAATTCCAGTGACTCCTTTAGTTATCTTCAGTAGAATCACAGCGGGGCGGGGGGGGGAATACATGGCTGTTTCTCTTCTTTTTTCCCCCTCTATCCTGAGTTTTTGTTTGTGCTAATATCTTTTTCTTTCCCTTTGTTTTAGATGCTGTCATTTTTTCAGGGAATGTTTACGTTCTATCATCAGGGCCATGAACTTGCCAAAGACTTCAATCACTACAAGATGGAACTACAGATCAACATTCAGAATGTAAGGAAATGAAAGCTTTCTGGTATAAGAGGATGTTTGAGATGTGTGTTTTCATTTTGTTATAGGAAAAGCCTTAAGCTAAGGCCAGGCTGAGTTGTAGGTGTTGAGAAACTGAGGCTACGTTGCCACCTTCTGGTCAGTTCTCAGTGTAACAAACTACTCTTCAATTACGTGAGGCTTAGGAATTCTGCCACCTGGTGGTTCTTTTTTTTTTTTAAGATAGTGAATTTGTTTTAAGCATGTATTTTTCTTGTCTGACTTTCAGAAAAGTCGTTAGGTATATGTTTTTAATCAGGCGTCCCATAACTTATTTTTATTATTTTTCCAGTTTTATTGAGATGTAATTGACATACAGTACTGTATACATTTCAGTTGTACAGTATATCAACTTGACATACCTGTTGCAAAACGATTACCACAGTGAGTTTCGTTTATGTCTTTCACTTCATATAACTACAGAAAAGTTTTTTTCTTGGGATGAGAAAGTTTAGGATCTACTCTCTTAATAACTTTTAAAATATGTCCTACAGTAGTGTTAACTGTCACCATATTGCCCTCTATAGGGACAGATGTAAGGGTAAATTTAGTTACATACCTTTCCGTCTTTCATGTAGGGAACAAACAAAGGAATACTCCACTTTAGATGTAAGGCGTTTCAGTTATAATGATCTCATTTCTATTACCTGTGTTTCTTCCTTGATTTTTAATCCCGGCTAGGCATATGCTTCAAGAGGAATTTCTTCCCTGTGTTTATGCATATTCACTAATGTATTGAGTTCACGGTGCTGTTGGTTGATACGGTTTTCCTGGAAAATGTGTGCTTTCAAAGAGGTCTTGGATAAAGAGATTTAGGAGGGCTGTATCAAATAGTATAACATAGATGATTTTGATCAGAAGGCGATGGATGCTTTTTCTCTCAACACTTAAGTTGACTTTGGAAATGTTCTCAATGAAATTCTTTTCAGGTTGTGTTTAATATAATGTTAGGTCTCATTAGAAAAAAATAGTGAGTTTTGGGACAAGCACATTCTGGCTCCTACTGAAAGACATACGAAGGATGGGACTCTGTGCTGTTTGATGTCTGACTTTGAATTTGATATCATCATAGAGATTGAGGAAGAATGGTTTTGTGTAGATTTTGTTCCTAAGTTTTTTTGTTTAGTTCTCTACATTTGGGAATGTAGATAAATCTGTCACTTTCTCTCTTTTTTTGTTTTTGGTAATTCAAGTGTCAACTTGTATTTGTAGATTATTTGGATGTTGAGCTGGGTTAAATAACTAAAAGAGTATCCACCCCCCACTGACGCCCCCCCACTATCAGTGACTATAGTGTAACAGAATTCTAAAAAATATCAAAATGTGTATGTGTGTATTTAGTTCTAATTTTAAAATTGTCTCTGTAGGTAGTAGAATGCTCTGTTGTTGCTGTGATTTTTCAGAATACTTTTGCAGACAGCAGAACACAGTTTTGTAAAAAGAACGCTATACAGTTAGTTTAAAAGATTAATTATACTCTTGATTTCTTTTTCCCCTCTACCAACTGGCTCTGTAACTTGTGGAAATTTACTTCTCTCTGGATGTCATCTGTCAAGTGCAGGGCTGGCCTGGATGAGAACCTTCAGACAGAATGGATTCCATAATTCGTGGGGCCAGTGTAAAAATGGGAAGGCAGGGCTCTTATTTAAAAATGAAGAATTTCAAGACTGTGGCAGCAGAGTGTTAAACCGAGCATGTGACCTTGTGAGCACAAGGTCCTGTGTCATTGCACAGGCTACATGCCCCCAAAGTTGGCTGTGCCTCAGTGTCTGGGGTGAGGGACAGGGTACATCAGTGTCTCCCCAGAGCTTCTACAAAACTAACCCTGCACAGCTTGCTTGTGGATGAAAGTAGGCTGTAACACGCCTGTGTGGTAAAAGGGATATGGTTACTTTATTTACACCAGCGTGATTTTGAGAGATTAAATATTTCAGTGTAAATGAGCAATGCCCAGTCATGAAGTTTTAGAAGCAAAACCTAAAAACAAGCTATCCTTTAGAATGGTTCACAAATAACTTGGTTAATATCCTTATGACGTTCCAAAGTTAATTTACACCTTTGATAACAACAGCCATTTCCCATAGGGAAATGGGCAAAGAACTGTTGGCTGGAAAATTTTTCTGTATCCTCTGGCACTCAAGGATTGTCATCAGTAAATGGCTCTAAAATCTCTTTTCTAAATACTCACCTCTTCGTTTTATTCTGCGTCTGAGGCTGCTCCTGCAACTCCTTCACGCAGAGCCTCCGCTTTCCATGCCACCTGCAGTTCTGAGAATGCCTGGTCCCGGTGTCTTTGCTGTTCGTGTTCACTCCCAGCTCATTCTTTTTTTTTTTTTTTAAAGATTTTATTTATTTATTTCACAGACGGAGAGAGATCACAGGAGGCAGAGAGGCAGGCAGAGAGAGCGGAGGAAGCAGGCTCCCCGCTGAGCAGGGAGCCCGATGCGGGCCTCGATCCCAGGACCCTGAGATCATGACCTGAGCCCAAAGCAGAGGCTTTAACCCACTGAGCCACCCAGGTGCCCTCATTCTTTTCCCTTCAGAAATGCCGACGCCTTTGAAACACATGCCGCTCCTTCCGGACTACCCGCCGTACCTGAGTGTTGCTGTACTTTGCTCATTTCTTGGCCATTTTGCTCATTCCCTGATGGTACCAGCTTTTAGTATAATAAAGGGAAAATGCTGGCGATCGAAAACTCCAGATTACAAAAATCCCAGTTATATGTCCTTTTTTATGAGATGTATATCTATGTATTTAAGGAAATAGGCCCAAATATTAAAATCTTAGCATTAACAGTGTGCTCTAAGGCTATGGATAATTTTGGTTAACTTTTAAGTATTTGTAGTAAAAAAACAGCAAGATCATTTTATAAAATCAGAAAAAAGGTAAAAGTTACTTAAAAATGAAAACAACCTAGTTTTCCCCATCTGGTTTCACCTTTTCTGTTGTAAAAATGGTAACACCTCTTTTATTTTTTTGAAAGCAATGTATTCCTCATCCACTTTCCATAATCCAGAGTAATACATGGAAAGCAAAACAGAGCAAGATGGCTTTTAGAAAATAGATTTTCAAGAAAAATATATGTTGCATCAAAATTGAAGTATATTTTAAAAAACTAAATTTAAACTTTTGTTATCTTTATCCCCAGAGGAATGTGGGGAAGGAGAAACTAGAATAGAATTCTTCCTAGAAGGAAATGTAATGTGAGAAATCTTAGAATTCATGAAGAATCCCCAGAAGATCCTAAGAATAGTTAAGATTTTAAGAATATGCCCAAATATTTTTGTTATAGTGTTGTGAGAAAAGTAGAACACTAAAACAATAAACTATGTTTTTTTTGAAAAAAGGGATTGGAAGTGCTTGTATAAAAATATGAAAGTGCTTACTTCTGAGGGATAGGTTTACGGTCACTTTTAATTGCTTTTAAACGTTTTCTTTCTGCCCCCAAGGCAGGACTGTTGACGCCCCTTCCCTCTTTCTATTTCATAATGTTGTGGATTTGTTTTTATATTCTGAAAAAAAACTTTAAAAGTATACTTTTCCTTGGAATCAGATTTATAACAACAGTGAACTGTTAGTTTGGTATTAAAGATTTTCCTTTATCCTTTGACAGGGAATAACTGTGACTTTTCTGTGACACTACAGTCATAGTAGTAATGTCATCTACGTTTGTCATCATGTACCACCTATTACCTATGTGCTTTATTTGGAGTATGCACCTGTCATCTTCAGAGAAGTCCTGTGATGTAGCTTTTGTCATTCGTATTTTACAGATGAGGACATTGAGGACAGTAATTTCCCCCTGTCCTACGATTGCTTTTAGGTCAGGTCTAGCATTGGAACTTGGGCAGACTCCCACCAAGGAACCATGGTGGTTGGTTTCAGATTCTGTGCTGGGATATAAAGAGTCACTCATGGCGTGTCTGGGGATCGTAAAAATAGGAGCTGGGGAATGTCTTTTTTTTTTTTTTTTTAA
The DNA here is from genome assembly GCA_002007465.1 of Ailurus styani. NCBI lineage: Eukaryota > Metazoa > Chordata > Mammalia > Carnivora > Ailuridae > Ailurus > Ailurus styani. The sequence continues at coordinate 1,884,635 of LNAC01000019.1, read as the reverse complement.
GATTTCTCTTTATTTATTTGATAGAGACAGAGAGGGAACACAAGCAGGGGAGTGGGAGAGAGAGAAGCAGGCTTCCTGCTGAGCGGGGAGCCTGACCCAGAGCTTGATCACAGACCCTGGGATCATGACCTGAGCTTAAGGCAGACGCTTAACGATTGAGCCACCCAGGTGCCCCGGGGCTGGTGAACATCTTGGTATGGCCGTCTGCTTGCCCAAATCTCAGCAACTTGTGGGTAACATGGAAGTCCCTTTAATTGTAGGAACTCAGATTTAGGCCCTGAGGGTAAATGTCCGTTCACCTCCGGCTCTTACCAGTTTTAAACTGTGTTTCCCTCATCTCCTGGAAGGTGTCTTTTATGGGATTTAGACGCTGTCACCTTTCACCTGGGGTCTGTTGCCTGCCGTTCGTTTTTCTGCAAGCTCCCTCTGCGTGGGACATTTGAGGGGCAATATGGGGATTACAGTGAGGGTGTGTGTGTGTGTGGGGGGGCTTACTCCTTTTCTATTATGTTATTTTGCAAGGTTACTAAAGCAGGGCTGCATGGAGCCCACCTTCATCTTTTATAGCTGTTTCATGAAATCTTTTTCTTTTTTTTTTTTTTAAAGATTTTATTTTATTTATTTGACAGAGAGAGATTACAAGTAGGCAGAGAGGCAGGCAGAGAGAGGAGGAAGCAGGCTCCCTGCCGAGCAGAGAGCCCGATGCGGGCCTCGATCCCAGGACCCTGAGATCATGACCTGAGCCGAAGGCAGAGGCTTTAACCCACTGAGCCACCCAGGCACCCATGAAATCTTTTTCATATTTTTAATTATACTTTGCCTTCCTTTCCTCTTGAATTATGTCATGGAGCCAGGATGGGAAAACTTAAAATGGCTGTCTGTGCTTGGAATCAGCCTTTTCCCTCTGCCTTGAAAGCTTATTTCCGGGTATAACACTGTGAAAAGCTCCTCCTCTCTCTTGTCTTCGTTTTCCCCTTAATACAGGAGTGAACCTATGTTAAGTCTGACCCACCAGGTTTCTAGACATACTCAAATGTGTCTGCATTCCGGCTTAGTCCCCAAATTGAATCCTCCTCTTCCCAAATAGGTGATGTAATAACATATTTAATTTATAAGGCTTAATTTAAGACTGGTTATTTGGAAATTTATTTAGGAAAGCATGGAAGAGAAGGAATTTCCTTTTCCTTTTCCTTTTTACTGACAGTGGATAGCACAGACTATCTCAGAGGTTATTTTGAGGATTAAAGCACCAAAAAGTGTTTTCAGTAGTGCCAGCCACAGCGTAAACACTCTCATGATCACTTATTGTACTGTTTCCAGTCTAACATTATTATTTGATGATAGTATAAACCTGGAACTTAGAATTGGAGATTGCTAGGCTCTAACCATTCTATTATTTATTTTCAAATTAAAAAAAACATAGGGGCACGTGGTGGCTCAGTTGGTTAAGCCTCTGTCTTTGGCTCAAGTCATGATCCTGGAGTCCCAGGATCGAGTCCCACATCTGGCTCCCTGCTCAGCAGGGACTCTGCTTCTCCCTCTGACCCCCCCCCCCCGCCCGTGCTTGCTCTCTCTCTCTCTCTCTCTCTCTCTCTCATTCTCCCTCTCTCAAATAAGATCTTTATAAAGAAATTAAAAAATGCAGTTTTCACTCTTTTTCATAATTTACCTAAAACGGTAAAATCATTCTCCTCCCTCCCTAGTGCAGAGGCCTATGTGTCTGAGGAAGTAGGACAGTGAGGGCAGGTGGTGCTCCATGGACGGGTCTGCAGCAGGGAGAGTGGGGGTGATGGTGATGGAGGAGTGGGGAGGGTGTAGAGGTAGCCTGCAGAAGAGGAGGCTGGATTATCTGGGAGATAGGTTACATTGAGCAGATGTGTTAACTGAACAAATAAATAAATAGATAGAGAATAATGGGAGCTAGATTTCTCACTCTGAAAAGAAATGTACAAAATTGGGAAGAGAGGGGTGCCTGGGTGGTTTAGTAAGGCTACTGACTCTTGATTTCAGCTCAGGTCATGATCTCAGGGTCATGAGATCGAGTCCCATGTCAGGCTCATCGCTGAACAGGGAGTCTGCTTAAGATTCTCCATCTTCCTCTCCCTCTTCCTCTGCCCCTCCCCCCACTTGTGTATGCTCATGTGTGTGAACTCTGTCTGTCTCTCTCTCTCTCTTAAATAAATAACCTTCAAAACTGGGAAGGGATAGGCTAGAAAGAAATTGGAATATTGGATTGGGATTATATTTACTGGTATGAACATACAGGTTTTTCAATATAAAGACATATAGAAGTGTATGTGTATAAAAAAAAAACAAAATCAACCCTATCTTTGTGTACATATACACACACCCATGTAGTTTTTCTGTCTGCCAAGAACAACCAGAAGTAGTGACACCCCTTTAACTGTGACACACTGTGACCAGATTTTGGTTTCTAAATACTACACTAAAAGGAACATGGGGTTCTGGGGGGGAAAGTGTTGCTTCTAGGACTGTGACAGAGAAAGTATAAGACTCCTTCTGGGATCAGAAAGTAAGGGATTACTCAATTAAGAGGGTGCATCAAAAGATACAAGATTCAGCTAGAAGGGGCCCCTGCTGGTCCAATCCCGGGACAATTTGAGCATTAACATAAATAATGAGAGTATTGGGTGCAGCTCATGAGATTAGCAGGAATGTACGTACACATGTGGCACGCACATATCTGTGTGTGCGTGTGTGTATATACAGGCATGCCTCACTCCATTGTGCTCTCGTTTTTTAAGCTTCACAGATACTGCATTTTTTTTTTAAACAAATTGAAGGTTTATGGCAGTCTGTGTCACACAAGTCCGTTGTGTTATTTTTACAGTAGCAGTTGCTTACCTCGTGTCTCTGTCTCACATTTTGGCAATTCTCGTGAAGTTCAAACTTTTTCATTATTGGTACATTTGTGATCACGATCCGTGATCTTCGATGTTGCTATCGTAATTGTTTTGGGGTGCCACAAACTGTGCCCGCATATGAGAGCGAACGTAATTGATGAATGTTGTGTGTTCTGACTGCTCCCCTGACCAGCTGTCCCACACCCCCACATTTCTCCCTCTGCTCAGGCTTCCCTGTTCTCTAAGACAACAGTATTGAGATTCGGCCAGTGAATAACCCTATTTTGGCTTTTAAGTGTTCAAGTGAAAGGAAGAGTCACACATTAAATCAAAAGATAGAAATGATTAAGCTTAGTGAGGAAGATATATCGAAATCCTAGATAGGCTGAAACCTAGTCCTTTTGCCCCAAACAGACAAGTTGTGAGTGCGAAGAAGTTCTTGAAGGAAATTAAAGGCACTACTCCAGTGAACACATGGATGGTAAGAAAGCAAAACACTCTTATTGCTGATATGGAGAGAGTTGGAGTGGTCTGGATAGAAGATCAACCCAGCCACAACATTCCCTTAAGCCAAAGCCTAAATCAGAACAAGGCCCCAAGTCTCTTCAGTTCTGTGAAGGCTGAGAGAGGTGAAGGAGCTCCAGTAGAAAAGTCGGAAGCTGGTAGAGGTTGGTTTGTGAGGTTTTAAGGCAGAAGCTGTCTCCATAATAGAAGAGTGTGAGGTAAAGTGGCACATGCTGATGGAGAGGCTAGCAGGCAGCTGGATCCAGAAGGTCCAGCTAACATCATTCATGAAGGTGGCCTCACTACATAGCAGATTTTCAATGTAGATAAAGTTTGGCTTCAAATAATATCTTATATTAGTCTCTCATATATATATTATATATAATATATGTAATATATATATATGTATATTAGGCTAATTATATTAGCCTCTCTTGTTAGAGTCTAATGCAGCTGGTGACTTTAAGTTGAAGCTGGTGCTCATTTACCATTCTGAAAATCATAGGGACCTTAAGAATTAGACTGAATCTGCTCTACCTGTGCTCTACGAATGGAACAACAAGGTATGGGTGACAGCACATCTATTAACAGCATGATTTACTGAGTATTTTAAGCCTTCCGTTGAGAGCTAGATGCCACTAAGAACGTTCGTGATTCACGGAAGAGGTCAAAATATCAACATAAGCAGGAGATTGGAAGAAGCCGATTCTAACTCTCAAGGATGACTTTGAGGGGTTCAAGACTTCAGTGGAGGAAGGAACTGCAGATGGGGTGGGAACAGCAAGGAACCAGAATTAGAAGTGGAGCCTGAAGAAGGCACTGAATTGCTGCAGTCTTGGGGTAAATCTAGAACAGATGAGTTGCTTTTTATGCACGAGCAAAGAAAGTGGTTTCTTGAGATGGAAGCTACTCCTGGTGAAGATGCTGCGAAGGTTGGTTAAAATGACAACAAAGAAGTTAGAACATTCTGTAAATTTAGTTGATAGAACAGCAGCAGGGTTTGAGAGGGTTGAGTCCAATTTGGAAAGAAGTTCTATCGTGGGTAAAATGCTACCAAATATCACTGTTGTCCTAATTTGAGACATTGCCACAGCCACCCCACCCTTCAGCAGCCACTGCCCCGGTCAGTCAGTGGCTGTCAGCATCACAGCAAGACCTTCCACCAGCAAAATGATTATGACTAAAGCTCAGATGATGGTTAGCATTTTTTTTTTTAGCAAATGGTATTTTATACTTAAGGTATTTACATTTTTAAGACATAATTCTATTGTGCACTTAATAGACTACAGTATAGTGTAAACATAACTTCTTTATACACTGGGAAACCCCAGAATTCATTTGACTTGCTTAATTGCAGTAATCACTTTATTACAGTGGCCTGGAACCAAACCCACAGTATCTCTGAAGTCTTCATGTGTATAAATATTATACACACACAGACATTCAGAAAGAAGTGAGGGTTGAGAGGAATCTTAGTGACAAACGGGGCAAAATAAATAAAATCAGGGTATAATCAGTATTAAAATGGGGACAAGAAATCTTGGAGGCATGAGAAACAGGAAGGCAGGGAGGGGACTGGCCATTAACAGATGAGTCCCACCCTCCTTGCAATCCTGCATTTTTTTCTAGTACATACATTTTTTTTTTTAAACTCTTAGCTTGTGTTTAAAATAAGCTTCTGCAGATAAGTTTTCCCCTTTGCAATCCACATTTATCAGACTCCCATTGCCCTAAAAAATGTGTACCATTCTACTGTTTTTCTGTTCTAGGACCCTTGGTAACCCCTTTCACTGTAGGGAGGAGAGGGGAGGGATTTCAATAAAAAATTTTTTTTAAAAATCTCTGCTTCTCCACAATTTTACATCAGCAGCTTTCTGGTGTTAATACAATTATTTTAGAGTGTGGATAAAAGAAATATCCAGAAACTTGGTGGTGCTGACTCATCATGCTTGCCTTGGTAATTTCGTCACTTCATCTTGCATATATGTTTCCAGTGTGTCCGTGTGACAGAGATATTGGCATGCCAGGTCTCCTGGGTTTCAGAAATGTGATTTGTCTCTTCAGATATCACAGACATTATTTGTACATGAGATTCTTCCCCCCCCTTTATCTGAAAAATGTCATTTCAAGTGCAATTGCCATGACCTGCAAAAAATGACCTCATATTTATTAGCTGGCAGAGAAGAATTAAGTTTTTTAGGTTCTGAGTACCTAATACTGCTGGTATAATTATAGTGAGTCAGGTTGATTGTGCAAAGGAAAGACTTCCCTGATATTTTATGACCTACTTTTTTTTAAATATAAGATTTAGTAATATTGTGGGATGTGGAGGTACAAATTCTCATGTTGAGTAACACAAGCATTCTTGGTGTTTGAAAGCTTTGAGAGTAAAGGACCTCCAGTTACCTTAGCTTAGACTCCTCTATTAGCTATTCTACCACTATTTTTTTTTTCTTTGAATGGTCATATTAACAAAGAGACACACTGGAAAGGATGGGTGTATCTCGAGGAGTTTATAGAAAAATCCTTCCAATTTAATTACAGTTATCCAGAGACTTAAAAATGTACATGAAAAAGGTCACATGAGAACTTAAAACTTATATATGTTTTTTTTATCTGTTTCAGACACGGAATCGTTTTGAAGGAACAAGGTCAGAAGTGGAAGAGCTTATGAACAAAATCAGACAGAATCCCAAGGACCACAAACGAGCAAGTCAGTTCACGGCAGAAGGCTACCTGTATGTACAGGAAAAAAGTAAGACGACCTCCAGCAGTGATGAATGACTAATGAGAAATTATTTTAAAACTCTTACTGTAATTACTCTATTTTGGGAACAGTTATTCCTACCACTTCCTTTGTCCCCTCTTGTCTTAGAAGGTATATTTTGTATTATGGGGGAAAACACATTCCTGCTCCAGGGAGGGGACAGTGAAATTAGGAACTCAAGGAGCACCCCACTTTCCAGATGCACCCCAGAATTCTGTATCACACTTTGCTAAAACTTGCTTATAAGGATGCCAGAACTTGGTGTAAGGCTGAAAGCGAGGCGAGGTATTTTTCCTCCCTTCCCTTCATCCCTCACCGTCCTTATCACCTACGCACACACATATGCACATTCATATACATATGCACACCCTCCCCCTCCCACAGCCCTCCTTCTCCATGTTAAAGTCAACAGGGACATATTCCTCCTATTCCTTCACATCAATTCTTTCCACACCAATCTGAGATCATTTGTTCTTGCTAAAATTATCAGGGTGATTGCAGATGGCTATAAAAAATAGTCCTAGATGGCATTCTAACTTATCTCACGGAATTTTTAGTATTGTTGTTCTCAGTGAATATGCGGTGCATAGAGTGTCCTTATTTTGAAAATTAAGGCACCTAAAAATTCTTTCAAACTTTTCGATAGTTTGGTCTTATTTTAACTGGTCAGCTCTTAAACTTCCCTTCATTAACTGTAGAACCTGAGTAGTGTTTAGTAGAAAGGAGGAGAACGCGAAAATGTTTCTGTATTGGCTGTTTTCCTGCCTTCCCACGCCTGACTGTAGCCAGCACGCTTCAGTTTTCATTAGTCTGGCTGATTTACAGGACTTTCCAACTGACCACCGGCGTAGGAGAGAGTTCTCGGGGAAGGGCTACGGGATACCTATGCTTCAAAGTGAAGCCGATGCATATGTGGTCGGCAGAGTGGTTCTTTTTCCATTTGTCCTTATTCAGTCCGGGCTTTCCACAGTCTTCGTGTCTCTCAAAGAGGAGTTACATGGCAAGGAGAAATTTGAATTTTTCTGATGCTTTAGCTTTTTAATCTGTTTTTTCACTGAATTTGAAATAACTAAATTAACATGTAGGTTGGAGACATAAGGATAGAATTTTTGTATTATATGCCCAAGTGAAAATCACAGGACACTTTAATTTTTAGATTCATAACTGTCGTTCAACTTACTGTCTTTGAGAGGAATTGGGCTGAGACTAGTTAGAAAAACAGAATGAAAACAGTAGCGGCAAAAGTCTCCTCTTGTGAACTGCATGCCAGACACTGTGCTAAACTTTTTGTACACCTTGTCTCATTTAATCCATTAAAAAACCCTATGAAGTGTACAGTACTATTACTACTCCATTTACCATTGAGAAAATGGGGAGAGAAATAACGTCCCCTCGATCACACAGGTCCTGAATGCTGGAATTGTCAGTCTGTGTCTGTGTCCGTCTGTGTCAAGCTATCTAGGATATTACCTGGAGTATGGACAGCTGTGAAAAAGCCTATAAGCTCGGGTCAGATGGGAGTTAGGAAAGGACAGTGGCTTAATGAGCGGGAGGATGGTATTTGGGACCAGAGACTCCAATGTGAGGATAGGCTTTGTCTCAGGTGGTCTAGTAACATCTTTCACTCCCCACTGCCCCCAAGACAATGTGAACAGCTAATTTTTAAACCTCAGCGGATTCCTTTTAATGAGTTCTGTTCTCACTCCTAAGCTTGTCCTTCTTGATTTTCAGGTATAGAAGGTTTGTTTGTTTGCAGGTAAAGTGATGGTGATAAAAGTTGTTAATCTTTACTTGGTAAAAGACACAACTGTCATCTTCTTTTGGGAGTAATTTTTTATGATTGGACTTTTACTGGCGTGTGAAACTCTAGATGGCAGGTATTCCTGACATAGACCACTGTCTTCCCAGAGCTCAGGTGGTGATAAGACTGACTTTACAAGAGGTTAAAAGGGTTCTGAGAATGTTCTGGTCGTATGTGAATAGCTCACCTCTCTATTCTTCATTTTTCATTTTAAAGCTTAGGTTTACCATCATTAGTAAGGGCAGCTGCCTACCAAGGTGCTGTCGTGGGTTTAACACTTGTAGATGTTGGACTTGATGCTTTTTCTCAGCATTGTGATTCTACAGTTGCATCATTTTGAGAGGCCAGAACTGAATCCAAAACCATTACATACATTGAATGGAATACTTGAAACCCTTGTGAGCTCTTAATACCTGAAAATAAGCAAAAAATATAGCTCACAATGAAGAGATTTTTAGGTGTGAGATAACGGCCCAGTCTGGCACCTGTTTGAAGAGTATGTCTTCAGCTCATTGCTTTGTTGCTGAAAAGTATTGAATCTTCTCTCAAATAATCTCTCTTAGTCTTCTTATTCCCCCCCCCCTTTTTTTAAATTGGAATCAATACTGTTACCGGTTTGTTTCCTTGAGGCGTATTAGTTGCTGCTTATTGGGTTTTTCCTCTTTAGTAATATGTTTGAAACTCCGTGTATCCGCTTATTTAAGAGGAAAAATGTAAAGTTCTATTTCTTGTTGAAGGGCCTGCTCCATTTGGTTCCAGTTGGGTCAAACACTACTGCATGTATCGAAAAGCAGCCAAGAAGTTCAACATAATCCCATTTGAGCACAGATCTGGGGGAAAACTTGTAAGTATTTGATTATATATTATGTATTCTATATGAGAGGTAGTTTTTGAGGCTGACATTTTATTGATTGATTGATTGATTTTATTTATTTACTTGAGAGAGAGAGAGAGAGCACAAGTAGAGAGGAGGCAGAGGCAGAGGGAGAAGCAGAGTCCCTGATGATCAGGAAGCCCGATGCGGGCCTCGATCCCAGGACCCTGGAATCATGACCTGAGCCGAAGGCAGACGCTTAACCCACTGAGCCACCCAGGCGCCCAAGGCTGACATTTAATGGTGTTTATATTCTCTAATGATAAATACATTATATTTTGGTTTTAGGATTAAAATCTTTGTTTTCTTTTGTTTCTAAATACAGTAGGCCAGTAAACAACAATTCTTGTGGTTTTTGAATTGTATGTATGGGTCTTTATGGCCAGGACTAGAATCCTTTTATGTCACTGTTCTTGGAGGATAAAGTGAACACCTACAACGAGATTTCACAACTCCGTGTTCTGCGAGGTCAGTATTTGCAACTATCTGATATACACACATGTATTCACAGCCTGAAAACATTCTACAGTAGATAGTCTGTAATGAATTTTCCATTTAGACTTACAAAGTTCTCACTTAGGCCGTTCCCAGTTAGGTAACTACTCCTCCCACAGAAATAAATAGCAAAACAACACGTGATAGCAAGAAGACCTCAACAATCGGCTGTGTAGGAAAGGTGGTCATTATTTGGATTTTAAATAGAAATGGCAGTTCATAGCAATAATCGATACTCTGGAGGCAAAACTCTTCCACCAATATTGAACGTAATTGGTAACACATTAAGAAAAGGGGGAAGTCATTGCTTGCTGGGTAGATGGGCATGATTTTGCTCGGGTGAATACAGAATTGACTCAGGTTCACTTCTATTTACATATACTTTGCATCTTCGTGGGACATATTTAAAGCAGCTTATAATACAGACATAGTTTTGTAATAATGAAATAGATGTGGAAAATCAGGGCCATGAAGAAGAGGAGGAAGAAGTGAGGATATCACTCTTAAAGGCTGATGGGCTTAAGATTGAGTGTGAGGTTCCTCTCAGGACTAATTCAAGCGTTAACACATGTCTGCTTGGTGATGTCTATTTAACTACATAATAAAAAAATACACTTCAGAATATAAGGACTGTGACATTTTGAATATTGGCATATTTGAATGTTTGTTTAATATTACTTAGAGATTCTCCTATTTTAGAAAATGTAAGAATGTTCTAGAAGTAGGTACTCGGACGTCTTAGGGTTCTTTCCTCAGAACCTGTATTCTTGCATTGCTTCTATTATTTCGCTTGGATGGTTGAGTGAGGTAAAATAGTACCATATTAAAACAAATTTTTTTTTTTAAAACAAATTAAGTAAATATGAATACAGGGTGATCCACTCCGGAAACAAAACCCATATTGATTGGGTGGTTCTAGCTTCCTATGATCACAGTAACTACTCTAGGGCCTTTTGATACATAATACCTTTTAGGTAGATTCATATGGAATTGAAGTTTTTAAAGGTCAAGAATGGTCACATATTGCCTATTTCATATGGTGTAACATAGTATGAATTAAAAAATTATTCCTTTAAGAAGAGTGCAATAAGAGAATAACACATATTGTGGCATGTGGAAACTGTGTTGTTAGTCTACCTTTTAAAATTAGTGCTCACAAGGTCTGGCTTAGTGTTACTGTAATCAGAGCAATATCTAGAAAACCTTGAGGAGAAGAGGATGACAAAAATGATTAAGATTTTACATAGGGATGCCTGGGGAGCTCAGTCGGTTAAGCGTCTGCCTTTGACTCAAGTTATGATCTCTGGGTCCTGGGATGGAGCCCTATGTGGGGTTCCCTGCTCAGCGGGGAGTCTGCTTCTCCCTCTCTCTGCCCCTTCCCCCCCGCTCGTGCTTTCTCTTTCTCTCGATTTCTCTCTCTCATATAAATAAAGTCTTAAAAAATTATAAATGGTGTTTAAACAAACTTGTTTGAAGGAGAACAGGATAACCGGACTTAAAATCTTGAAACTTGGGGCACCCCTCTCCCCAATATAGGGCTCTTTAAGTGCGTCTATATTATAGTTTTTGAGAATGTGTAAAATGATTATTTGCAGGGGGATGGAGAGGTGTTCTTTCTGAAAGAATGTACCAAGAGGCATACTGACTCCATTGACAGAAGATTTTGTTTTGATGTAGAAGCTGCTGACCGGTAAGTTATTAGAATTCTTGCACTTAATGAAAGAGTCCTATAAAAAATGACTTAAAAAATGGAGGTTAATTGAAACTGAGATTTCCTTGGCCTGAAAGAATGTTATCTTGTTACATTTCCAGGCTTTGTACTCATTTTGACCGTTTAGTCTTTGTCTCTGTGTTTAGATATGAGGTGATAGCTTGATCTTGGCTGGAGTTCGGAGTCCTTCTAACCAGTAATTAAAAAATTACCTTGGAGCATTTCATTGTTGATCCAAGCCTAATTGTGGCACTGAAAGAATAATGAATGAAAGTGAGGAAGTGGGTGACAAAGCTGACAAGAGACAGTGGGTTGTATATAGAACAATATTCATTTTCGTGTGTGGGAATTTTCAATGTGTGTATTCCGTACGTGATGGAGGCTTATAGGCAAACTGTTTATTTAAAGACTGCTTATCTTTTCCCTTGTATGACTTTCAGGTATTATAAAAGAATCTTTGCCAGAGAGGAGGAAGTAAAAAAAAGAAAAACGTTCCTCCAATAATATTACTACTTTTCTGGCATTTGTTTCTGTGTCCTCCTGTCATACTAAGGAAAATTTTGGTATTCGTAGAATATTTCTTTAGTAATGTCTGACAGTATGGTGGTTCCTCGCCAGTGCTGGTTTTGGCAGCACTGGTCTTTAGAGAAGGCTGTTTCTTAGTTGTATAACAAAAGTTTACAATATGAGATTTCTGTAACAAAAGTTCATTTCGGGTCAGGATCCACGAACACAAAAATAATTAAGGCTTCTTCTTCCCTCAGATGATGGAGCCAAGTCTATGGGGTGGATGCAGAGAGGGAAGAGCTATGCTTTCCTTTCCAATAAATGAACTGAAGACCACATACATAAAAGCATGCCACTAGGCAGCATGATAAATTTGGCACTACCATGAGAAAGGTAGTTTAACAAGCATTTTGCCGAGACTGGAATAAAAATGAAGGAGAATGTTGTTGTGGAAGAGGTTCGATTTCAGGCCAGTAAGGACTGGTTCAGAAACCTTAAGAAGAGATTCAGGCTGTGTAGTACAACTTGAGCATCTGTGGGCTTCGACCCATAGTGGGCATTTACTGAGTCCTAAGTGCCAGACAGTGCCAAGTGCTCTAAATTCGTCTGTGTTTTATCTCACTGAATCACCACCACAGCCCTATCAGGCAGGTGTCATCCTTCCCATTTCACGATGGGAGTCTGGGCCATAGAGAGCTTAGGTGATTCTCCCAGGGGCATGGAGTTGGTAAGTGGAAGGGCTGAGATTTGAACTTCTGCATTCTGCCTCTAGAGCCCATTCTGCCTCTTAGCGGCTACACCATAAGTGTGAGTAGTACGTGTAATTGTGACATTCCTCGAATAACTGACAGAGGTGATTCAGTAGTGATGTCTACTAGAAAATGTGTTTAATAGGGTTAATCTGATTTGCTTGGAAAGCAGGATACTTCTAGGGCTTTTATATATCATTCTAATACAGCATATATTGTTTTTGCCTAACCCCGTGTTTTCTCTAAGATTTGATCATGCCAAATACCCTTGGTCAACAATGATCCTTATTAGGATGGTAACTACTTTCCACCCCTCGCAGAGATTGACCAGGGATTACTGTGGAGTTATTTTTGTCTATATAGGATAACACCTTACAAATAGACTTTGTGAACGGGGG
>LNAC01000019.1:1712898-1871775 GCA_002007465.1 Ailurus styani | reverse complement strand
GGGGGGTGTGGGGGGTTGGGGGAGACACTTTAGAGGTGATCTATTCTAGTGGTTTTTAAACTGCTTTATACGGAGACCTGCTTTTCAAATAAAATTTTACATTTATGTATATGTGGAACAACAAAAAAAAGTTCTCTTATTAAAGTATTGTAAGGGGGCCTGGATCCCTACTTTTTCAGCTTCTTCCTTCTTCTTGTAGACATCTCTAATTTACTTCTGCTGACACCCAGAGCTTCTTTCTGGGAAATCGTGGCTGAGGACCATTAACCTGGTCTAGATAGTTGGTTGAAGAAAGGTATGTAGAGGATCTGACATCTAGCTGATGGCCGATGGATTATTTGGAGTCATCTGGGATCGAGACTCCTATTGTAGGCAGAGTGGAAGGTCTCACGTGAAGGTCTGGAGTCAAGGGAGGATGTGGCCCATTTGAGGTCCCCAGAGAAACCAGCACACTTGAGGCCGGGGCAAGGGCCTGACATTCAGGGTTTTTTTTTTTTTTTTTTAATCTCAGTCCATTAAATGGCTTTAAGTTGAGTAGTGGGTGATACATTTATATTTTTCAAAAACTCACTCTGGCAGAGTAAAGTCTGCAGGTGGCAAGGATAGATTAAAGGGCCTTGGGTTAGCATTGGTAGCAGTGGGAATGGAAGCTAAGGGATCCATTTGAGGGAGAAGTTTAGAGCTAAATTTAGAGACAAATTGGATGTTGGAGTGTAGGGTGAAGGAGGGGAAGGTTTCTGGCTTAAGCAGCTAGGTAGTGCCATTTACTAAGATGGAAAACCAAGGAGACCCAAGGATGGAAAACAAAGAATTCAACTGTGGTCATGTTGAGTTAGATTGCTGTGGGTCATTCAGGTAAGAAACCTGGTAGGAGGTCGGGCGTAGCACTTAGCAACTTTGGCAACATGTGACCTCCATGACTGAATCATGCTCATTGCCCCAAATTTCTTGGCCCTCTCCATTTTCAGCTATTGCTTTTTAAATTCACTTTTATTTATTTATTTATTTATTTATTTATTTATTTATTTATTTATTTATTTATTAGCATATAATATAAATTATTTGTTTCAGGGGTACAGGTCTGTGATTCATCAGTCTTATACAATTTGCAGCACTCACCATAGCACATACCCTCCCCAATGTCCATCCCCAACCACCCTATCCCTCCCACCCCCCTCCCCTCCAGCAGCCCTCAGTTTGTTTCCTGAGATTAAGAGTCTCTTATGATTTGTTTCCCTCCGTGGTTTCATTTTCCCCTCCCTTCCCCTATGATCCTCTCTGTCTTGTTTCTCAAATTCCTCATATCAGTGAGCGCGTATGATAATTGTCTTTCTCTGAGTGACTTATTTCATTCAGTATAATACCCTCTAGTTCCATCCATGTCATTGCAAATGGCAAGATTTTGTTTTTTTTGATGGCTGCATAGTATTCCATTACCTTGATGCCAAAACCAGACAAAGACCCCATCAAAAAGGAGAATTACAGACCAATATCCCTCTTGAACACGGATGCAAGAATTCTCAGCAAAACACTAGCCAATAGGATCCCACAGTACATTAAAAGGATTATTCATCACGACCAAGTGGGATTTATTCCTGGGCTGCAAGGTTGGTTCAACATCCACAAATCAATCAGTGTGATACAATACATTAATAAAAGAAAGAACAAGAACCATATGATACTCCCAATAGATGCTGAAAAAACATTTGACAAAGTACAGCATCCTTTCTTGATCAAAACTCTTCACAGTGTAGGGATAGAGGGTACATACCTCAATATCATGACATATATATACACACAGCTGTTGCTTTTTAAATGTTATTTTCTATGGCTGTCTGTTTCCTCCCTTCCTTCCTCCCTGCCTTCCTGCCTTCCTTCCTCCCTTCCTCCCTTCCTTTGTCTGTTCACATAGTTTCATCCTCAAAGTCCGTCACTCTGCTGTTGGTATTTTTCTTTTTTCCTGTATTTTGAGCTGCTTTTAGAATCTTTAGGTATTTATATGGTGTATCTCCATTTCTACTCCTTTTATAGTTCTTGGTGATTTCAATACTGCTTGAGATAATCCCTTTTAGCACTTGGCTTCTTGACTCCTGGAACTCCTCTCCTTTGGTCATCTTGTCCTTTACCCTACCTCAGCCATTCACTCTCACAGTCATTGCTTGGGTCTTGTCATTACAAGGACCAGGAACTGCTCTAGAATCTCAGCCACAAGTCTTTCTCTTTCTGACACCACCTTCTATCCTTCTCTGCTTTTTTCCTGTTAAGTATCCTTAGAGTCTCTCTAATCCATTGAGCCTGTTGTTACTCAGTTTCTTACACCCTCACTTCCTTCCTTACCTGGTTTTAATTTCATAGTCAGGCATTATAGTCAGTCTTTCATTTTTTTAAATTTTTTTATTTTTGAAAGATTTTATTTATTTGACAGAGAGAGACAGTGAGAGAGGGAACACAAACAGGGGGAGTGGGAGAGAGAGAATCAGGCTTCCCGCCAAGCGGGGAACCTGATGCGGGGCTCTATCCCAGGACCCTGGGATCATGACCTGAGCAGAAGGCAGATGCTTAATGACTGAGCCACCCAGGTGCCCCTATAGTCAGTCTTTTAAATATGCTCTATTGTCTTTCTCTTCCTTTATTTGACTTGCTGGTACAACCCCAACTTAAGGGAGAGTCACCTCTGCCTTCTCTCTTCCTAGAGAGACATACTTAACCATGTTCCCTGGGATCACTTCAGATTCATGACCACTAGCCTCAAATGAGCCATTAATTCTAACTACTAATTGTGTTACATTTTCTAGTTCCTTCATTCTCCTGGTTGATAAATATTTCATATATTTCTCTGTCTGAGCCTCTGACACTGCCTTATTCCTGATAATTTTGTGTCCTATTTTGTTGTGAAAGTAGAAGCAATGAGAAGAGATCATCCACTGCCATAAACGCCCATTCCATCACTGTGCCCAGACACCCTGCCCTCCCTCCTTCTCTGTGTGAGTTGTGTTCCTGCGACTCTCTGTTCACTTCTCTCTCATCCTGTACTTCTACTCCACAATATCACTCAGTCTCCTTTCTTGTTAACTTCCAGGTTGCCCTTTCTACTGGATTATTCTCATCAGCACACAAAGTACTCTTTTTACATCCATCTTGAAAAAAAATGCCACCACCATCACCAATGAAAGACCCTGTCTTGACCAGTCTTCCCTTTTTCTGTTGCCCATTTCTCTCCTCTAATAAACAACAAAACTTCAAAAGCTGTTATCTTAAGGTCTCATATTTTCTTCCTCCTATTCTCTTTTAAGCCTTCTCCAGTCTGGCCTTTGTCTCTCCTCTCTACTGCGGTTGTATTTGTCAAGCTCTCATGATCTCCATGTGCAACATCCAATGTCAATAGTCCAGTCTCTCCTTTTCTTCACTGGCAGCAGCATCTGAAGTGGCTAGTCACACTCTCCTCCATGACCTACTTGCTTCACTTATTCTAGAACATCATACTTTCCTGTTTGTTCGTTTTCTCCCACCCCACTGGCTTTTCGATTCTTAGACTCGTTTACAGCTTCTTATTTCCCAGACCTCTTGATGTTGGAGTTCTCTGGTGTTTATCTTCGAGCTCTTCTCCTCATCCTCACCCTTTTGTTTTTGTCCAGCCTCATGGCTTTAAGTGTCATCCTGATGTTGGTAACTCCAACATTTATTATCTCTACCTAGATCTTTTCCCTGAATTTCAGTTTCTTATCTGGCTGCCTATTCAGTATTCTCAGTATTGCTTCTGTGATGCATTTTAAACAGTGCAGAGGTGGGAGATATTGTTTGTTTTGTAAATTTTCCCAGAACTCTTGGAACAAAAACGGTCCCTTTATAGGGTCTAATATTATACATAAGTCTATTCAGTCTTATGTAAATACTAATATCATAGAAATATTTTTTCAAACATAATACATGCTCATTGTGTGTCTTTTTCTACAGCTTTTTGGTTAACTTGGAAAATAACTTTCTTCATGAGTGTGTCTCCTTGAGTCTCTAAGATTACGTTACTTTTGAGTTAAATTACTGACTCCTCTTATCTTTGCTTATTTCTTCATTTCTAAGCAGGAAACATCTATTCAGCCTTGATGTTACCAAAGGTAGTGTTTGTAGGGCTGTTAGGTTTCTGCTACCGGCTCCCTGTTGGTCTCCCACTTTTGAAACAGAATTTGGAGGGGGGGGTGAGGGTACTTTGAGATTACTCCTCTAATTCTGGGGTTTCAAAAAGCTTATTTAGGGAAGAGTTTGAATGAGGTAGGCTCTTCTCTTGTCTATTTCTCCAGTTCCTGACCAAGTAGACTACTGAGAATTTTAAGGAATTTATTCCTTGTCTATTAGATTATGAATTCCACAAGGGTAGAAACCCTGTTTTAGGATTACTTGGTACTGCAATACCAAATGCAATGCTTTATATATAGTGGGCATTCACCAAATTTGTACTGAATTAAATGAAATTGAATTGTTGCTTAGAAGTGGCAGAACTGGGATTAGATTCAATCAAACAGTTGTCAGTCAACTGTCCTTTTCTTCTGGACCACGCTGTAGAGCTCTGAGCTCCAGTGGTTTTTTGTTGTTCTTGTTTTCTGTTTTTTCTTAAAGGAAATAAACTTAACCCATTATATGGGTACCTTCCCATAGTACCTTAACCCATTATATTGGGTACCTTCCTATAGTAATTTCACAGTTGATTGCATATGCTTAACATAAACTATTTTGTCTTCTCTCCTGGTATAAATTTTTGCTGTTTTTTTTACTCCTTGGGTTGGAAAAGCAGGTAACATTGTGAAAACAGGCATGCTTCATAAACTGCAGAATGGAGCCTGGGCTTGCATTTTTGATGTATGTAGATATAAATCAAGAGCTTTCACTTAATTGTTGCACGAGTTGAGATCAGATTTGATTTCATGTAACAGAAAAACTCAAAATAAGATGGCTTAAATTGTGCAGAAATTTATTTTTTCCCATTTGGGAGAACCTAGAGGAGGTCCTGTCAGGGTGGGTATCAGTGCTTCTTGGTGCCAGATCTTGCTCCCCCTTGTGCACATCTTACCCTCCCAGTCCCCTTAGGTCCAAGATGCCTGATCCCACTTCTACAGCACTGTCTCTTGTTGTA
The DNA here is from genome assembly GCA_002007465.1 of Ailurus styani. Lineage (NCBI taxonomy): Eukaryota > Metazoa > Chordata > Mammalia > Carnivora > Ailuridae > Ailurus > Ailurus styani. The sequence goes on along the minus strand of LNAC01000019.1, from coordinate 1,866,650 downwards.
GGAATACTTTCTAGAGGTTGAACATAGCACTCCTGATCACATAATAATGTGAATGGAGTTGTATGGTTATACCTCGTTGCAAGGGAGGCTGGGAAATGCTGAGTCAGGGAAATTGCTGTCTTTTGTTTCCAGACATCCATGTGCTCTTCTGATTCCCGAGGTGGGGGGCGGAGGGAGTCTGTCACTGACAGTGAAAGAGAGAATGGTTGTTGGTGGTGGCCCAACTAGTCATTACTACTTTGATTATCAATGTTAAATGGATCTTGCTTCATTTTCCTCCTTTCAACTCACCAGAAGTTTACTTTGACTATTTCAGCTCAGAACATTTAGGAACACATGTGCTGAGAATACCATCCAAAGCGTGATGGGAGAAAATCCTTGCAAATTGTATACCTGATAAGGGACTTGTATCCAGAATATATAAATACCTCTTATAACTCAATAATAAAAAGACAAGTGACCCAATTAAAAAATAGGTAAAAAATATTTGAATTAGACATATTTTCAAAGAAAATGTATAAGTGGCTGATAAGTACTTGAAAAGATGCTTAACAGAGTTAGCCATTAGGGAAATCAAAACCACAGTGAGGGATGCCTGACTGGCTCATTTGGTAGAACATATGACTCCTGATCTTGGGGGCATGAGTTTAAGACCCATGTTGGGCAGGGAGCCTACTTAAAATATAAAACAAACAAACAAACAAACAAGTGTGTTAAAAAAAAAAACAGAATGAGATACCACTTCACACCCACTAGGATGGCTATATTTAAAAATCAGATAATAGCCAGTATTGGTGAGGATGTGGAGAAATTGGATCTTTCTCATATAGTGGTGGTAGAAATTTAAAAGGGTGTAACTCTTTTGGGAAGCAGTTTGGCAGTTCTTCAAACAGTTAAGCACAGGGGCGCCTGGTTGGCTCAGTTGGGGGAGTATACGACTCTTGATCTCAGGGTTGTGAGCCCCGTATTAGGTGTAGAGCCCCATATTAGGTGTAGAGATTACTTTAAAATCTTTAAAGTGGTGGTAGAAATTTAAAAGGGTGTAACTCTTTTGGGAAGCAGTTTGGCAGTTCTTCAAAAAGTTAAGCACAGGGGTGCCTGGTTGGCTCAGTTGGGGGAGTATACGACTCTTGATCTCAGGGTTGTGAGCCCCATATTAGGTGTAGAGATTACTTTAAAATCTTTAAAAAAAAAAAAGTTAAACACATAGAGTTATCGTGTGACCCAGAAATTCTGCTTCTAGTTATATATGAAGAGAAATGTAAACCTATGTCTACATAAAAATCTTGTATGTGTATGTCGATAGCAGCCTTATTCATAATAGCCAAAATGTAGAAATAACTGAAATGTCTATCAGCTGATGAGTGGGTAGATAAAATGTGCTATATTCATACAATGAAATATGGTTTGGCTGTTTAAAGGAATGAAGACTAACATGTGCTGTGACGTGGATGAACCTTGGAAACCACATGCTTAGTGAAATACGCGAGTCACAAGAGACTACATATGATATGATTATATTTATAGAAAGCTTCCAGGACGGGCAGATCATTATAGGCAGAAAGTAGATTAGTGGCTGTCTAAGGCTGGGGGTTTTGAGGGAAATGGACACTCACTGCTAATGGGTACGGAGTATTTTGGGGAGATGATGAAAATATTCTAAAATTGATTTTGGTGATGGGTTATACAACTCTTTGAATATATTGAAAGCTGTTGAATTGTATATTCTAGGTAAATTTGATAGTGTGAATTGTATTTCAATAGAGCTTAAAAAAACACAGCTGCAGGGTGCCTGGGTGGCTCAGTGGGTTAAAGCCTCTGCCTTCAGCTCAGGTCATGATCTCAGGGTCCTGGGATCGAGGCCCGCATCGGGCTCCCTGCTCAGCGGGGAGCCTGCTTCCTCCTCTCTGTCTGCCTGCCTCTCAGCCTACTTGTGATCTCTCTCTCTGTGTCAAATAAATAAATAAAATCTTAAAAAAACACACACACAGCTGCAAATAAGGACCATAAGTAAAATAAGGCTTTTGAAATGATATAAACATTCAGTACCTCATGCCAGCCACACACCAGATACCATGGGCTGCGAAATGATCACATCACTCATTTCAGGGGGGAAAAGAGGGTTTTGGGTGGTTAGCGTCTCCCTGGCAAGCTGTAGCACGTCAGAAGATGAAGCTTTCTTCTCTAAAAGACGAAACACTATCTCCTTCCTCCTGTACCAACAATTCTGTTACATAAGGTGCTTTTAGCTTCCTTTGCATGCTTGTCACATGCCTCCTTGTGCTGTGACCCCCACACATTTGCTTGATAAATAATTACCATTGTGTGAGGTTCTCCCACACATCACATTCAGATGCTGCTTAAAGAAAATGCTACCCATTTTGCTCTCATTAATCTGACATTTCAGATATTCTGTTTGGTTTGGTCTTGCCTGATTCCTAGTATATTAGTCTTGAAGGATGGCAAGATCTTATGTTTATAATTCACTCGCTTATGTTTCTATGATGACGGTGAGTGGAGGCAATAGGCAATAGCATTTTTGAGTGCTGCTACACCGAAGACTTTATTTCGTGGCTATGTGCATGGTACCGTCTTGTTTGTCCCTTGAAAAGTGAGCTAAGAACATGTTGCTTCCAGAAGCCCATGCAGTTGGGCTGAATAATAATGTTTCTGTAGCACATTAACTGTGGTAGTATTTGTAAGTATTTTACAGAGCATGTCATTCAGGCACCTAAACAATCATTGACTGTGTTTGGCACTAAGGATGCAAGAATGAGAAACTAAAAGACCTGACCTAGAGGGAACTCACAGGCCAAGAGTGTTTTCAGAGATCTGAGGTGCTTTAGGAGCTGCTAAGCAGTAGAAGTGGGGCTGGCTGGGAAAGCTTGCTAGACAAATGGATTGTTAAATTGGATCTTGACGATTTGGCAACAGTTTGGAAACTCAGAGGAAGGATTGCCCAAAGCAGAAGGAATCATAGGAAGTCTTGAGAAAAAATATCGAGACAATCTTTTAAGTCCAGTTCTCAACTGTGAGTGATTGTGCCTCGAGACACTGTGATTGTCACTCCTAACATCTAGTGGATGGAGGCCAGCCCTGATGCTAAATAGCCAGCACAAGACAGTCCTCCACAACAAAGTATCATCTGGTTCAGTAGATCCCTAGCATGGCTGTTGAAAAGCCCTGCTTTAAAGAGTTTAAGAAGATAGCAACTCCAACACATTTGTGGAATTGAATGTGATTGTTCTTTTTTAAATGAATATATTTATGGGATATATATTTCAATGAAAAAAGTATAACAGCTTAATTGGTTATAGTTCACGGGATGAATAAAGCCAGAATGTGAAGGGATCTGTCAGGGCTGTTGCATCATTCAAGAATTCTTAGATTCTAGTGTAGAGAAACTAGGAAAGGAAGTCATTTTCAAAGAATTTAGGTAGAACTGGTAAGGAAATAGATTACGTAGAATTAGAGACAGCATTTCTTGTATATACGCTTCTGTGTTTTTCATAGTACATAAGATTTTGCCCTAAAGATGGTAGTTGATAGTGGCATACTGAAAGGTACATTTTATTATATTTTTTAAATTTTATTTTATTTAAATTCAATTAATTAACATATAGTGTATTATTGGCTTCAGGGATAGAATTTGGTGATTGAACAGTTGCATATAACACCCAGTGCTCATTACATCACGTGCCCTCCTTAATGCCCATCACCCAGTTACCCCATTCCCCGACCCCCCTCCCCTCCAGTGGCCCCCAGTTTGTTTCCTGTGGTTAAGAGTCTCTTATGGTTTGTCCCTGTCTCTGATTTCGTCTTGTTTTATTTTTCCTTCCCTTTCTCTAAGCTACTGTTTTTTTCTTAAATTCCACATATGAGTGAAATCATATGATAATTGTTGAAAGACACATTTTATATTTGTTCCAGTATTTAAGTGGAAAACTAAATTGACATTAATATGAATTTATTCTTAAAATACATGCTGACAGACATTGGAATGTGGATCATAGTGCAGTTCTTAGCTTTTGTGGATAAAGCTGTAATGAACAATTGTATAGAAGGGTTTTTGTGGACACATATTTTCATTTCTCGGATAATCACCTTGAAATGGGATTGCTAGTGTGTGTGTACATATATATTTATGTATATTTGGCTTTTTATGAAATTGACAGTTTTCTAGAGTAGTTTTATCCTCCTACCAGCAATATATGAGAGTGCCAGTTGCTCTACCCCCTTACCAACCTTTGACTATGGCAGTCTTTTTCTTTTTAGCTGATTATGGTTAGTGATGTTGAATAATTTTTCACGTGATTTTTAGCCATTTCTTTTTTTTTTTTTAAAGATTATTTATTTATTTATTTCACAGAGGGAGAGAGATCACAAGGAGGCAGAGAGGCAGGCAGAGGGTGGGGGGAAGCAGGCTCCCCGCTGAGCAGGGAGCCCAATGCGGGCCTCGATCCCAGGACCCTGAGATCATGACCTGAGCCGAAAGCAGAGGCATTAACTCACTGAGCCACCCAGGCGCCCGATTTTTAGCCATTTCTGTTTCTTCTGTTGTGAAGTGTCTATTCAGATCTTTTGCTCATTTGAAAAATTATGTTATTGATCTTTTTGTTACTGGATTGTAGGAATTATTTTAAGTATTCTGGATACAAATCCTTCAACAGGTGTTAGTTGTGAATATTTAATCCGTGGCTTCCCTTCCCTTCCCTTCCCTTCCCTTTCCTTCCCTTCCCTTCCCTTCCCTTCCCTTTCCTTTCTCTTTCCTTTCTCTTCCCTTTATCTTCCCTTTCTCTTCCCTTTCCTTTTCCTTTCCCTTCCCTTTCCCTTTCCCTTTATTTTTTCAGTGTTCCAAGATTCATTGTTTATGCACCACACCCAGTGCTTCATGCAAAATGTGCTCTCCTTAATACCCACCACCAGGCTCACCCCTCCCCACTTCCTTCCATAATCCTCAGTTTGTTTCTCAGAGTCCATAGTCTCTCATGGTTCGCCTCCCCTTCCGATTTACCCCATTTCACTTTTCCTTTCCTTCTCCTAAAGTCCTCCATGTTATTCCTTATGTTCCACAAATAAGTGAAACTGTATGATAATTGACTTTCTCTGCTTGACTTATTTCACTCAGCATAATCTCCAGTCCTGTCCATGTTGATACAAAAGTTGGGTATTCATCCTTTCTGATGGCTGTGTAATATTCCATTGTATATATGGACCACATCTTCTTTATCCATTCGTCTGTTGAAGGGCATCTTGGCTCTTCCCACAGCTTGGCGATTGTGGACATTGCTGCTATGAACATTGGGGTACATATGGCCCTTCTTTTCACTACATCTGTATCTTTGGGGTAAATACCCAGTAGTGCAATTTCAGGGTCATAGGGTAGCTCTATTTTTAATTTTTGCAGAATCTCCATACTGTTGTCCAAAGTGGCTGCACCAACATGCATTCCCACCAACAGTAAAAGAGGGTTCCCCTTTCTCCACATCCTCTCCAATATTTGTTGTTTCTTGTCTGTTAATTTTAGTCATTCTAACTGGTGTAAGGTGGTGTCTCAATGTGGTTTTGATTTGAGTTTCCCTGATGGCTAGTGATGATGAGCATTTTTTCATGTGTCTGTTGGCCATTTGTATGTCTTCTTTGGAGAAGTGTCTGTTCATGTCTTCTGCCCATTTTTTGACATGATTATCTGTTTTTTTGGGTGTTGAGCTTGAGAAGTTCATTACAGATCTTGGGTATCAGCCCTTTGTCTGTAGTGTCATTTGTGAATATCTTCTCCCATTCTGTGGGTTGCCTCTTTGTTTTGTTGACTGTTTCCTTTGCTGTGCAGAAGCTTTTTATCTTGATGAAGTCCCAAAAGTTCATTTTCACTTTTGTTTCCTTTGCCTTTGGAAACATGTCTTGAAAGAAGTTGCCGTGGCCGATGTCGAAGAGGTTACTGCCTGTGTTCTCCTCTAGGATATTGATAGATTCCTGCTTCATGTTGAGGTCTTTCATCCATTTCAAGTTTGTCTTTGTGTATGGTGTGAGAGAGTGGTCGAGTTTCATTCTTCTATACACAGCTGTCCAATTTTCCCAGCACCATTTATTGAAGTGATTGTCTTTTTTCCACTGGATATTTTTTTCTGCTTTGAAGAAATATTATTTGGAGATTATTTGACCATAGAGTTGAGGGTCCCTATCTGGATTCTCCACTCTGTTCCATTGGTCTTTGTGTCTGTTTTTGTTCCAGGACCATGCTGTTTTGGTGATTACAGCTTTGTAGTAAAGCTTGAAATCAGGCAACGTGATGCCCCCAGCTTTGTTTTTCTTTTTCAACATTTCCTTAGCCATCCGGGGTCTTTTCTGGTTCCATACAAATTTTAGGATTGTTTGTTCCCGCACTTTGAAAAATGCCAGTGGAATTTTGATTGGGACGGAATTGAAAGTATAGATTTCTCTGGGCAGTATAGACATTTTAACAATGTCTATTCTTCCTATCCATGCCTACTCATTTTCTTAACAGTGTTTTTTGATGAGAAGAGCATCCTAATTTTGATAAAGTTGAATTTTTCAATTGTTTTTAAAGATTTTATTTATTTTAGAGAGAGCGTGCCACATGTGAGTGGGGGTAGGGGTAGATGGGAAGGAGAGGGAGAGATAATCTGAAGCAGACTCCGAGCTGACCATGGAGCCTGACTTTGGGCTCAATCTCTCCACTGTGAAATTGTGATCTGAGCTGAAACCAAGTGACTCAACAGAATGAGCCACCCAGGCACCCTGAATTTATCAGTTCTTAAAAATTTTATTGCTGGAACTCTTTGCTCTAAAATATCCTTATCCCAGCATTGTGAAGATATTTTCACATGTCTTCTTATAAAAGTTTTATAATTATTTTGTTACCTGTGAAGATTTTGGGGGTCGGGGTGGGGGGTGTATGGTGTGTTGTGTAGAGAGTGAGTGTTATTTATTTTTTCTTATGTAAGCATCCAGTAATTCTAGCACCATTCATTGAAAAGGACTTTGCTGCCATTGAACTGTTTTGGCATATTTGTCATAAATTATTTGACTCTGTGTGTAAGTCTATTTCTAGATTCCCTGTTCTATTCCACTGATCTATTTGTCTTTTTGCCAGTTTTATACCACCATTATTGCTATAACTGTATAGTAAGTCTTGAAACCAGATGTGAGTCCTCTGTTCTTTTCCAGTATTGGTTGGCTATTGTAGATCCTTTGCATTTCCATATAAATTTTACAGTTTATTTTTACAAAAGCCTACAGTTCAATATAATCAATAGAGTTTTAATAATTCCTGAGTAATTACCATTTATTTAGTCTTTAATTTCTGTTAGTAATGTTTTATAGTTTTTAATATAGGGGTTATGGACATCATCCATTAAATTTCTCTTGAGTATTTTATGTTTCTAAATGTTATTTTTAAAGATTATGTTTTACTTTTCATTTTCCAATGTACTGTTAATACATAGAAATACACTTGGTTTTTGTGTCCTACAATACTGCTGAGTTGACTTATTACTTCTTAAAATTTCCTTATGATTTTTTTATGTACACAATAGTATCGTGTGTGAATAAGAACAGCTTTCTTTTGGATTGAATCTGTATGTCCTTTATTCCTTTACCTGTCTTATTGCAGTGCCAAGACCTCTAATAAAATGTTAAATAGAAGTGGTGATATTGGAAGTCTTACCTTATTCCTGATCCTAGGGGAAAAGCATTTATTATTTCATTGTAAAATATGATGTTAGCTGAAGATTGTTTGTAGATGCCTTTAACATGTTGAGGAAGCTTTTATCTATTCCCAGTTTTAATGATGACTAGATATTGACTTTGATGAAATATTTGTTATTGTCTATCAAGATGATCATTAAATGTTTTTCTTGAACCTGTTAATGGGTGAATTACATTGAATCTTCTAAGTTAAACTAACATTGGATTCCTGAGTTAACTCTACCTGGTCATGATATGTTAACCTCTTTATCTATTGTTCTGTTCATTTTGCTAATATTTGATTAAGGATACTTAAATGAGAAATTGGGTGTTATGTTCTTTTTTTGTAATGTCTGTCTGATTTTGATATCAGAGTTATGGTGGCTTCAGAAAAGAGTTGGGAAGTTTTTCATTCNAATATTTGATTAAGGATACTTAAATGAGAAATTGGGTGTTATGTTCTTTTTTTGTAATGTCTTTGTCTGATTTTGATATCAGAGTTATGGTGGCTTCAGAAAAGAGTTGGGAAGTTTTTCATTCTCCTCTATTATTTGAAAATGTTTGTGTAATACTGATATTATTCTCCCTTAAGTGTTTCAGAGAACTCACCTCTGAAGTCCTCTTGGTCTGGCATTTTCTTTGTGGAAAATTTAAAAATTACAGGTAAAATTTAGTGAGTAAAGAGATGTTCAGATTTTCTGTTTTTCTTGTTAGTTTTTATAAATTGGGTTTTCAAAGAATTTATTTCTTTTGAGCTGTTGTCTCTGTTAACATGCCTTTCTTCATAATATTAATTTCTTACTACTTCATATCTGTAAGATCTATAATGGTACTTCATTTTTTATCCCTGCTATGGGAATTTTTGTTTCATTTTTTTGTGACATCTTGCCTAGAGCTTTATCAGTTTTGTTAACTTTTTTTCCCAGATAACCCATATTGCTCACTTCATATTTCGTTGGTTTCTGCTTTTATTTTCATTATTTTATTTTACTTACTTTGGATGTAATTTGTTTTTCTCTTAATTGCTCCTTAAGTATTGATTTCCCATTTTATTTTTGAATGTAGACTTCTTTTGTGAGAGACCGCATGTTGGGGGGAGGGATGGAGGGAGAGACAGAATCTTAAGCAGGCTCCACACCCAGCAGGGAGCCCCTTGCAATCTCACAACCCTGAGATTATGACCTGAGCTGAAACCAAGAGTTGGACACATAACCGAATGAGCCACCCAGGTGCCCCTGAATGTAGACATTTAAATTTATAATTTTTCTTTTAAGGACTGCTCTGGTTTGCATCCTATAATTTTTTTCACCCTACAAATTTTTATGTATACTGTTTTCATTGTAATTCAGTTGCATATATCTTCTTCTTCTTCTTCTTCTTCTTTTTTTTTTAAATGTAGTTAGGACATAAATGTTGAATTTTAACCCAGGTGTTATTTAGAAATATGTTTTAAAAGTTCCAAATGGTTGGGGGTTTTTCTATGTGTACCATTATTGTTTTTTTCTCTCTCTCTCTCTCTTTTTTTTTTATTCTGTTTTTCCTTTATACTCTTTTGGTCAGAGAACATACTCTATTCAGTACTTGGAAGTTTACTAGACTTGTTTCACTGCCCTAAAAGTGGCCTATTTAGTAATGTTCCATATGCACTTGAGAACAATGAGTTTTCTGCTGTTGTTGGGTATAGCGTTCTCGAAATGTCAATTAGATCAAGTTAGTGATGGTGTTGCTTGACTCCTATATTGTTTTGATTTTTTAATATTCTGTAAGTTACTAAACTAAGGGTGTTAAAATCTATTTTAGGACCTGCTTATTTCTGTTTAATTTTGCCAATTTTTTCCACATAGCGAGTATTTGAGAGTTGAGTGTGTATGCATTTTTATGATTGTTACATCTTGTTGATGAAATGATCCTTTTGTTGGGGTGCCTGGGTGGCTCAGTTGGTTAAGTGTCTGCCTTTGACTCAAATCATGATCCCAGGGTCCTGGAATTGAGCCCCATGTTGGGCTCCCAATGACTGGGGAGTCTGCTTCCCCCTCTGCCCCTCCCTCTGGTTCATGCTCTCTGTCTCTCTCAGGGGAAAAAAAATAAAAATAAAAAAAATAAAAGAAATGACCCTTTATCATTATGAAATGTCTGTTCCTGCTAATCTTTATTTTGAAATCTACCTCATTTGATATTAATGTAGCCACACTAGCTTACTTATTCTCAGTGTTAACTTGGTATATTTTTTTCTTTTTTTTTTCTTTTTCCTTTTACCTGTGTGCCTTTATGTTTAATCTTTGTTTTTTATAAGTAGTGTATTACCGAGTCCTGATTTTAAAAAACCTAACCATTTAGTCTTTGCATTTTAGTCAAAGTTTCAGTTAATTTATGTTTAATAAAATTACTGATTGTATGGGTTTAAGTCCACCATCTTGTTTTTTTGTTTTTTGTTTTTTTTTAAAGTATGCCCCACACTGGGTGTGAGGCTTAAACTCACAAGATCTGAGATAAAGATCTGAGCTGAGATCAAAAGTCAGTCAGACACTTAATCAGTTGAGCCACCCAGGTGGCCCCTTCGTTTTGTTTTCTATTTGTCTTATTCTCCTATTTTGCTTTCTTTTTAGTGAATTGAGTCTTTTAGTATTCCATTTTCTGTTTTTCATTATACCTCTATGTATGTACATTTTTAATTCCTATGTACACTATGAACCCAGTATACATTACTATTTTTACTTTATGAAATTAATAATTAGTAATCTTTTAAAGAAATTTGATGTTTTATTTATGTATGCAATTTTCTTGTCTTTTTTCTTAGTATCAACATATTTAACCATTTTGATTTTGTTTCTTCCTGTAGAACTGAGTTTCTATCTTGTGCCATTTCCCTTAATTTCCATAGGCTAATTTAATCTGAGCATTTCATGTAATGCCGGTTCTCTGGAGAAGAATTCTTTCATGTTTCATCTGTCTGAAAATGTCTTTATTTTGCCTTTATTTTTGATAAATGTTGATTTCTAGATTAATAACTTTTTTCCCTTCCTAGCACTTCAAAGAAGTCATTCTGTTTTCTTCAGGCCTCCCATTTTTTTTTTAATCATCATAAATCATTCATCTTTCTTATTATCCCTTATATGTCATCTTTTTCTTTTGCTGCTCTTAAGAATTTTTTTAATTATGTGCATAGGTGTGGCTTTCTTTGTTTTATCTTGCTTTGGGTTCACTGAAGTTCTTGGATATTTGGGTTGATATTTCATAGCAAGTTTAGAAAATCTAAGTCATTATTTCTTCAAATACTTCTCCATTTTCTCTTTTTCAGTTTTTGGGATTCTAGTTACATTATCTATGATCATTTGGTATTTGTTTTGGTTGTATTTGCAGGATTTTAATTTATGGAAGTGACTGAGTGATGATGTGGACAGACTAATGGTACTGGAAGACCATTTATTAATTAAAAGTTTCCAAGAGAAGAGGTCATGCCATGGCACATAGGACCAGATGGGGAATGCCAGGTTTTGGTCAAGAGTCAGGAAGGGGTGAGAGAAAATCCTAGACCAATCTTCATTAGGGTTTTCGCAAAAAAGGCAAGACAAAGAAGGGGAAACAATTTAGGATTGGCTAGTTTGAATAATATTGGTGGGCTCTCTCTGCTAAGAGTGGTTGTCCTGGGGTGACTTAGGGCAGAGGAAATAGTGCCTCCTTTGAATGCAAGTTAGATAAAGGAGATGGTTGCAGATACTGACTTCAGACTAGTTGGTTTGCATATGAAATGTGCCCTCCTGAATTCTTCACCACTGTTTTTTATTTTCCATTTCTTGCATATCTATTTGTCTCTTTTTAATAGTTTTCATTTCTTTGCTGAAATTCCCATCAGTTTATGCATGTTGGCCCCCTCATACACTGGATCCTTTAATATACATATTGGTGTTCATAGGTTCTGTCTGGTTTTGTTTTTTCCCCCTCTAATATCTGGGCTATTTCTGAATCTGGTTCTCCTTTTTTTTCTTTTAAATATTTTATTTATCTTTTGACAGAGAGATCACAAGTAGGCAGAGAGGCAGGCAGAGAGAGAGAAGGAAGCAGGCTCCCTGCTGAGCATGGAGCCCGATGAGGGGCTCAATCCCAGGACCCTAAGATCATGACCTGAGCCGAAAGCAGAGGCTTTAACCCACTGAGCCACCCAGGTGCCCCTGAATCTGGTTCTCCTAACTACTTTGTCTCTTTATGTTCGGTTACATTTTCTTGCTTCTTTGCATGCCTCATAATTTTTTGGTTGAAGGCCAGATATTGTAAGAGAGCAGTAGAAAGAAAGTAAGTAATATTTATGCCTGGGAAAGGATATGCCCTGTCTTCTGTAGGACTGCTAATGTGTAGGGCTGTCCCTTTTAGTTGGCAGTTGAGCTGAGAATCTATGTTGTTGTTACTTCATTTAGATTCTGTTTATCAAGAGTCCGTGTGATTTGAGAACACCCTCAGAACCTTCTCTGGAGGTTTTTCTGCTCTGCCCCTCATACTTAGCGCACACACCTCAGTTAGGGGGTCAGTTAGGGGTGGGTCTCAGCCTTGCTCTCACATTTCCTCCTGAGCATTTGGTGAAGTCCGATGGAAGGGAGTTGGAGGATGGGTTCAGACTCTCTTTGTGTCTTCGTTTTGTGGGGATTCAAAACCATCACACTCACCCATACTCTGCCTTTAAAACTTCAGTTCTACTGTTGTCCTCCTCCCTGACGTCTTCCTCTTTGTCCTGCTGCTTCTGAAAGGATCAGAGTAGCTGTGTGTACATGTATGGTTGTTTTCTTTCTTTCTTTTTTTTTTAATTTTATTTTTATTCTTTGCCCCAGGGGTCCAGGTCTGTGAATCATCCGGCTTACACCTTTCACAGCACTCACCAAAGCACAAACCCTCCCCGATGTCCGTAACCCAGCCACCCTATCCCTACCCTCCCACCCCCCAGTAACTTAAAAAGGGGGTTGTTGCTATCTGCATTTTAGTTCATTAGGGTTTTTTGTTTCATTTTGTTTTTGCATCTTCAGTTCTCCAATCTTTATTTGAACACTATTATTTTATAGGTTCTCCGTCCTGTTGTTAGGGTTGAACAATGTTCTCTTACAACTTTCTACGTTCTAAAGTAGCAGTTCTCTAATGATTAATGGTTTGAATTCACTTTTATTAGAGGAAATAATTGTACTTCTAACTATATCAATGTTTTACTTGCTCTATTTGAAACATTTCTTTTTTTTTTTTTGATGGACAGAAGAAGGAAGTTATTATAAAATCTTTACCCTTAGTAAAATCATGCACCTTGCTTTGATCATTTCTGGAAAAATGTAAGATTCCTAGATTTGTACTTAAAATCCCACCACCACCACCCTCCCTCCGCCCTGGAATCCTTATGAGAAACTGATTATGACAGCTACGTTTCTATAACTTTAGAAAGTGTTTGGTTTGGCTTTGGCACTTTCCCCTTCTCGTAGTAAAATTTAGTGCAGGACTTAAAACATGCTGGTTGGTTTTTTCCTTTTCCTTTTCAACATTTGTCTTAGAAAAACATTAGAATATTCCTAATTGTTACCATTGTAAATTTTGATAGCTGCTTTTTAGTTTGTTCTCTTAACTTCTCTATTTACAAAATCTCATTGATTGGCATCTCATAAATGTCTTGTAAATGTTTCTATTTTTTATATTTTCTTAATTTACAGGCTCATTGAGCTATCGTGTAGAATATAAGGAAAACACATGTCTTCTACACGCTTTGATTGAACCATAAAAAATGCAGTTGAAAGAGAATTAATAGATATGGGGTCAAATGTAGAATACAGATAATAGCTCTCTAGACTGCTTCTCATGTGTGGGCCTCGGTAGTGCTTAATAGTGCAGAGTAGTGCATTTTTTCTTAATGAGTGAAGGAAAAAAGATGCATTGCTGATTTAAGAGCAAGAACTTGCTTAACCTAAGTGTTTTTCTTCATATTTCAGTTCTCTACCTTGTGCTCTACAGACAACAATTACGGTTTTAACAAAAGAAAGATAGACGATCTGGGCAAGTGACACTCTTTTCCCTCATCCATTTTTTCTTTATGAAATTCACACTGTTGCCTTTGTATTTGCTAAGAATTAGTTTTGCTTTCTGCGCGTGGTAAATTACTCAGAGCTTAGCACAATGCCTGGCACGTATTAGGTACTCAGATGTTTGGTTGACATGAATTTTCAGATGAAGAAGAGAGTTGTGTCCTCAGTGGACCGACGTAGTGCACGGTAGACGTATCAGCTCCAAGTACCACAAATTAAAACTTTGTCAATTCTAGTTCCAGCTCCAGTGGAGTCACTAATGTTACTGTAGCTTCTCCATGGAATGAAGATGTGATTGTGAATACTCTAGCACACTAAAGTTTTCTGTTCTTTGCTATCCATGCATTCTGTCATGTCATTCTATACATCCATTAAATTTCATGAATAAAACATGTCTTTATTTCAAAAACTAAAGAGCTTTTACGGTTTGGTTTAACAGTGAGATGCTGTTAATACTGTAGTTTAAAATACTGCTTCCTAAAGTCTCATATTTGCAAAATTATTTCCTAGCAATTGATTATTAAAAGAAACTTGAGAGATTAAAAATATTTAAAACATGTTTTAATGCAGTGTCTTATACTTTTCCTACACTAATGTTTTAGAGGTGAGGGCTGAGCAGAAGAGTATGAATGTGAGCCATCTCTGTGATAGGATGGGAACCCAGCTTTATATAATATTAGTGACTGATCCCTGTCTGTAATGTTACAAGTGTAAAGTGTTCTGAAAATGTGTACTGTGATGAATTAATTCTCAAGGGGGGAGTTGTTTTTGAGTTACCATGCTATTATTTGTCAGAATGCAAACAGAAATAGATCCTTTCCTTGTAGGTGATATATTTGTATTTAATCTCTCATCTTTTAGTAAGTTTGTGTGTTTTCTGCTGTATTTCATGAAGAGCTAGGTGGCTCAAGTCTGAGTCATTGTGCTTAGAGACAAGGCATATAAGAATACTTTGGTTTTTATGTCACATTGGGGTTTTATCCAGAAGTACTCTTGCTATTTCATCAGAAGCCTAACAGTTTTTCCCCCCTACTGAGCTATCTGTAATTCTGGTTCATGACTGTTTAGACTCTTCATCATTCAACACATTTTTCTCGTGTTTCAGGTTACCAGAACCAGTCATCGTTTCTCTTATCTAACATCTCTATTTGCTGCTCTATATGAATATCCAGCCATCTACACGTTGTAAATATTATTTCCCCTCACATATCCGTGGAGAAACCTTAGGGGGAAACAAAAAGGGAACTAGAAAATGCAGGAATCTCATCAGGCTCAGTGTTTTTTTTTTTTTTTTAGTGTAAGAGTAGTAAGTCCTTATTTGCTACAGTTGTTTTGACTTTCATGGAATCCTTTTACTAGTTATTGAGGAAACATTGTAATTGACCTGTCTTTCACTGTTGATTTTGTTGATGCTGTTGCCTATAGCATGGAGAAGCCACCTCCTATTTCCAAGTTCCTGCATTTTTTCCTTCATCTGTGCCCTTCCAACTCATCCCCTCATTCTGGTAACAGGTCTCTGCAGCTAGCTCTTGCCTGTCTTCAGTCCATTTCCACCCAGCAGCCTTAATTCACGTACACCTTCAATCGTGTCATTCCCCTACTAAAAACCTTCAGTGACATTTAGGATAAATCATGTCCTTTGCACAGCCAAGGGTCCCTTTGTGACTGGACCCCAAGGCTGCTTCTGTAGCTTTCCACTGTGCTCCTCTCCGGCTGGGAGGGAGGACAGTTGATGAGGCTGACCCAGCACCGCCAACGTGTGTTCCTTCTCTTCTGTGTGCCTTCTCGGCTGAGGGGACAGCTCTGGCCCTGGTGCTCTGACATGGCCCATGTATCCTTAAGGCCTTAGCTTAAATGTCCCTTTCCCAAGGAAGCCTACCTTCCAGGGCTAGATAAGATCTTTCTTAACTCCCTATAGCACCTTGAACGTTGAAATTTCCTTTGAGACTGGCAGCCGAATTAGCCACAGTCAAGTTTTCTTGACAAAAATTGAACATAGTTGAAGCTGAACGCTTTTGTATTTGGGCATACATCTTCTGATGTCTTTATTACTCCCTCTTTTTCTCTTAGGTAGCTGACTTTTTGCAGGATTCCGTACAATTGTAATTAATAGATTATTTGTAATTTTTTTTTTTACCCCCTTCTTTCTCTTGTTAGACAGTAAGCCCTTTGTGGGTGGGATGCCCAGCTCAGTGCCTAGCCCATGGTAAGGTATTTGATAAATCCTAGCCCTCTTGGCACAAGATCTAAAGCATAGTAAGCACTCACTTGATGTTTATTGAACTGAATATAGACTCTGTGTTTGTCTTTCTGTGATAGAAGTTGACTTGTTTGGCCTTCCATCCCATTTTTCTCTGCTTATTTTGCTATTCCTGGACTAGAGAAGCTGTCAGTTTTCTATTATGTATTTGCCACCACATCTTACTTTACATTTTATACTTTTGTTCACTTAATTACATACTAAATGTTTGAATACGTCTCTGTCTTAGAGAGGTATCTAGATATTTTTCCTGCTTGACAAGAATGGAGCATTCTTGCAGACGTGAGACCCCCATATGTAAATATTGTTTTATCACTTAAAGAATGTAAAGAAAAACATTCGTGCCATCTGAAGTTTTCCCTCACAATTTTAATTAACTCCCTTGAGCCCAGTGTGGGTTACTAAGAATAAGGGCCAAAATCTTCACGTCCCAGTCAAGGAACTTCTTGAAACAGACTGGTTGTCTGGGCATCTTGCCTTGATTCTTGCTCCAAAAAGATGCTGTGTGTAGTAGAGCGGGAGGAGGTGGGACCTTGGGTCTGTGTGGTGCCAAGGTGATAGAAAAGTGGAACCAAGACAAAAAAGTGTCGGGTAGACAATTAAGAGTCATTTTGCTATTTAGGGGTGGGGTTGGAGGATTACTGATGATTTCCCCCTGCCTACAAATTTCAGTCTGGAAAAAATGGTCTTAGGCAAGAGCTTATCAATTGTAGCTATAGTTACTTTGTAGTGAGCCCAAAGCAAACAACTTCTCTTGTGCTGTATAAGGATCATGTGGGGAGAAAGCATAATGCCTGTTTGAGTGAGTGTTGGGAACACTACTTATTCACATTTAGCTCGTTGCTTTTGGAGGACTTTTTACTTTACAGCACTTGATAAAAATTGCAGTGATTATTGAATTATAGTTGATTATTACTGCTTGCTTTACTTGAAAAGATTATCCATTAGTTAAAAATGCATTGAAATACCACCACAAGAGTGATAACTTTAAAACAACTTTACATTCAGTACCCAACAGGAATTAATATTTAGTTTTTGTTTCAGCCATCTACTTTCATTTCTAGTTTTCTATGTTTTGCCTTTTAATTCTTTACCAGAAAAATTCTTTTTGAATATTAATTTATAATATATGAATCAAATATTCAAAATTTGTTTCATTTGAGAAACGGCCCCCACGTGAAGAGGCATTATTAATGACTTTTCTACCTAGTTATTCCTTCCCGGTATAAAGAGTTTTTCTGGCTGAATCTTTGAGTATCTGAATAAACTGAACTGAGAAAGATTTGGCCCAGAGGACCAACACAGGCCTCTAAGAAAATACGAAGGAAACACCAAATGGCGAACAGTCTGCCTTCTTGAACATAGAATTGGCATGGGGTAGAAAATGATTTTCTGGTTTTACACTCTGTCTGTGCCTGGGTAACACTAAGCATGTATCTCTTTTATAAATAAAAATTTAGTCATCGCTAGCACTTCACACCCATTAAGATGGCTACTTTAAAAAAAAAAAGAGATAATAACATAACAAGTGTTGGTGAGGCTGTGGAGAAATTGGAAGCCTCGTGCTCTGTCAGTGGGAACGCACAACAGCTCAGCTCTTGTGGAAAACGTGTGGTAGTTCCTGGAAAAATTGAAAATAGAATTACCACTGAGCCAGGGGGAGGCAAAATTATTTCTCCTTCTCACACAGTAGTTCTGTACTCCAAATATGTGGGTTTTTCCATACCCAGCAAGTCTCTAGTTCTCTGCAGAGACCGAGTATCCTACAATTTAACCCAATTTTGGCACTACCTCAAGTTAGTGAAGACATTTCGGAGTAAGGGCTCACTCCCACAAGACTGCCTCCACCACCTCAGATGCCAGTCACAAGTCCAGGTTGTCACTTGTGCTTTTGCTGTAAATTGGGGTTTGATATCTTGGGTTTGATAATTTTCTAGAACAGCTCGTAGAACTCAGGAAGACTGTTTACTTACTTCTGCCAATTTATGACAAAGGATATTCTAATGGAAATAAATGAACAGCCAGATGAAGAGATATATAAGGCAAGGTATAGGGGAAGGGGGTTGGTGCTTCCATGTCCTCTCTGGACATGCTACCCTCCTAGTGCCTCCACGGTTTCACTAACCTGGAAGCTCTCTGATACTTAGGGTATTTTATAGAATCTTCATTGTGTAGGAATGATTGATCGATTCATTGGCCATTGGGGATGGAACTCAATCTCCAGCCCCTTCCCCTCTCCTGGAAGGGCATGGAGGGGTGGGGCTGAAGGTTCCAATCTCCTAGTCACACATTTCCCCTGGCAGCCAGCCCCCATCCTGAGGCTGTCCGGAAGCTCCCAGCCCTGTTATCTCGTTAGTGTATCAAATGACATTTATTTTGGAGAGTCCAAGAGTATGAGGAGCTTTGTGGCAGGAAACAGAGTCAGAGACCAATGTGTTATTTCTTATCATGTCACACCCAGTAATTCCACTTTTGGCTATATCCCTAAAAGAATTGAAAGCTGGGTCTTGAGAGATTTGTGCACTTCTGTTAATAACACCATTGCTTAGAAGAGCCAAAAGGTAGAAGCAACCCAATGTCCATGGACAAGCGAGTAGATAAGCAAAATGCAGTGCATGTGCACTAGGGACTATTACTCAGCCTTAAAAAGGAAGGAATTCTGACACATGGTACAACACGGATGAAAATAGAGGATATTGTGATAAGTGAAACAAGCAAGTTACAAAAAGAAAAAGCATGGTATGATTCCACTTATAAGGAGTAATCTAATTCATAGATATAGAAAGTAGAAGGGGAGCATGCCAGGGGCTGGGGAGAAAGGAAATGGGGTGTGGTTTCATGGGTACAGAGTTTTAGTTTTACAAGATGATGAGTTTGGGGTTTGGTTGTGTGATAACGTGAACATACTCAACACTGCCGCACTGTACAGTTAAAAATTGTGAAGATGGTACATGGTACGTTATGCGTCTTTTGTCGCAATTAAAAGCTCACCCCTGCTCCCTACCCACAATAAAACATTAGAAGGTGGATAAGAGGTTTGTTTTACCGGCCATGGGCTCACCTGCTGCATTCCTGGTGTCTTTCAGGCCTGGCACTGCTCTGACCATGCAGGCGTTCTCTGAAGAGGAACGGAAGCAGTGGTTGGAAGCTCTGGGTGGAAAAGAAGCTGTAAGAATCCTCACCGGTCAAGTTGTAGTTCACATCCTTCAGTGTTGACTTGTATTCCTTTTTATGGGATTTTTGCTTTATGGTATTCGGAAAAAAAAGTTCCCTGCTGACGCTGGTGTTTCGAGTCCTCTTGGAAGCGTTCTGCGTTCCAGTAATTTGGCTGGAACTCACAGCCGCACACGGAAGACCCGTGTGTACTTAGTTTTTATTTTTTATTTTTCTTGACTTTGCCATTCAGATTTGCTGTGCTTGAGGGAATCGTGGAAACGCTCATTTTTTTTTCTTTCCTACCTGACAGTTCTTTGGGTGATGAACACAATAAATGCTTGCAGTTCATTTGGATCTCAGTGGAGATGAACAGTAAATACGAGGCAGTACAGGCAGTATTATGAGCGACTGCTCTAGTGTATTTTGCTTGATTTAACAATTTCTGGTTCGGGCTCATGGTTTATGGTATGCAGTAGCAGGTGGCCTTAGTGATCCAGAGGCACACGAACTCAGTCTCTTTGCGACTTGATTCAAGCACTGCTTTCATTTCAGTGGACTGGTGGCCTTTAGGAATTGAGAATTTGGTAGAGCGGCTATTGAATTGGGGACTTAGGATAATTATAGAATTATAGAAAACACCATAGAACCAATTTAAATAAACCCTGCTGAAAGTATTATGACTCTAAGTAAACTGCCAGAGCAGGTAACCAGGTGGACTTAACTGGAAAACATTTGTCATCTTAGCAGGTTTAAAAAAAAGGGAAAGAGAATGGCTTGCAACATGAAGGAGGGGTCATATATAGCAGGAGAAGTGTCAGAATAGAGTTGTGAAACTGGCAAAAGATAATGTTATCTGATGGTCGCAGAGACACGGTGGTGGCAGTGTAGAATATGGGGGCCTGAGAGCTGGGCCACGGTGTGTGTGGCAGTCATGCAGTGTTTGAAAAATGAAAACCCAAAGCATACGTGTTAAAAACAGATGCTATAAAGGGGAATACATCACGCTTGGGAAAACAAAAAAGTGGTATTCCAGTTTGCCTATTATTTTATTGTATTTGACTTACATTTAGCCTCCATAGTTTTATTTCTGTCTATTCTTAATTTGTCCTTGAAATTTTTAGTGGGAATCAGGAGTATTTGCAGCATTTCTGGTTACTGAGATCCCAAACACATTATAGTAATCCTCTCTAGTAAAGGCAATACAGTGACTAGGACTTCTCTCCCCAGAGATTCAAGAAGTGCTTTGGAAGGTGAGTTTGGGTAGCAAAAAGATCACATGACTAAGTCTTTGAGAAATAAATCTGTTGTCAAAGGCATTGTAACCTTGAAGATATATATAACCTCTCCTTTAGAACAATGAACGAAGTAATTAATTTGAGATACACAGACAAAAGCATATCTGCAGAAAGAAAATATTTAGCTATCTATTCATGTGAGGACACTTAAGGTTATGGAATTTTTTTTTTCAGGTGCTATATATGCCTTGCAAATAATGGGTCAGTGCTAAAGTTCTTAGAGGCAGCCTGGAATTAGCACCTAGCTATTTCAGATGTAATTATTTAAATTATGGGCAGGAGTCATCTCTTAAGTAAATACCAGATTTTAGAAATAGTGGTGAAAAAAATGAGCTTCATCTTATTGTTTAGAATGCAGTGATTCCTTTGTCATTCTATACCTATAAGGCTGAACATTTCAAATTTACATAAATTTTCAATGAGTTCCTAAAGAGTCATAGCTCCTTCATCTTGTTTTTGCTACTGGGGCCTACCTCTCTGTAAGAGACGAAGTAGACTCAGAGATACCTCTTATTGCTTCTTATCTTAGTATTGGAGCACATTAGTGTATAATTAACCGGTATTAATGTGTTGTTGTTTTTTTTGCATAGTCCTAGGTATGCCTACTTAAAGCCTTTATATTGATGTGTTAAAAATACTGTTTTCCCTTTTTCTCTTTTACTAGCTGTTACATAGTTTTAATAGAGCCATCATCCCAAGACCAGAAGGAAGTAAGTGTTAATTCATAAAAAGAACTGTTTGTTCCCCCTTTCCATGAGTTAGTTTGTTTTCATTACTGACGTCAAATTGTCGCCGAGTGCTCTGCACTCTCTCTAAGCTAGTCCTCCAAATAATATATGTATTCTCTTTTACCTACTGGGGACCAACCCAGATTTTCCTGGACTGCTGTAATCCTCAATGATCTTTTCCATCTCTGAGCTTTTTTTTTTCCTTGTCTTTCTCTATGATGACTTTCTCTACAAAACCCAAAATGCGTCCTCCACAACTTACTTTGATATTTATTCTCATAGCTGTAAAAAAACATGTAAGAGTTTCAGGGATCCATCTTTCAGCTTCCTAAATTATAAGCTCCCATGGAGCTGTTCATCAGATCTCCTGTTTGCAACCCCCTCACCCTGACCCTTGATATTTTTTATCCTTAAAGTCTGAGTATGGACTCACTTTAGGAAATAACAACAATCAGACATATTCAGATATTCTGGGACATCGAGCTTCATGTGAATTGTATGCACTTGAGGAGCATACAGCCTAGCTCTGTAATCCTGAGTTTTACTGATATAAAACAAAAATATGATCAGAGGTGTTGGATTCTTTTTAAATTTATTTTTGATATCTCTGGAGAAATCAAGGCTACATTTATCAAATGGGTACAGTTTGGAAACTTTATGTTCTCTAACACACAATTTCAAAATTACCATGATATATATGTGTTTCATTTGAGCCAGTGCTTGAGTAAAAGACATCTCTAGCCTACCATTGAAAATTGCCGGTTGTAAACCTTCTTGAAGTGCCTTCTTACCCTCTTCCCGTTCCTCCCTCCTCCCTTCTTTTCTGTCTTTCTCCTCTTCTTCTTTTCTCCTCTCACTCCTTTTTTCCTTCTCTACTTCCTTTCTGTTCTTATATTTTTTTATAGAGAAATAAAAACATGCCATTTTTTTGAAAAATAGTTTTGCTAAACATTTCATAAAATGTTGTGAAGAGTGGATCCTTAAACAGTAAACCACTGCCCAAGTGTTCTCCTTAAAGTTCTCTTCAAACTTAGCATTTAAACCTGCACGGTTTATATTCTTTGACTGTTCATGCTCTCCTCTATGAGAGACAAGTGTTAATATTAGTGTTCCCTCGTTCTAAGTAGACTCAACTATTCACTTCCCCTGATTTCATTTTTGAAATAAGAATCATCTTTTATTAGGATACTCCAATGTGTCAGCCTAATCAGGCAAGCATCTATAATAGGAAAAAAAGAGGAAATTTTCAAAATAATCTTTTCTGCTACGTGAATCATTTGTTTTAAATTCATGAAAATAATAAAATATTAAACACTTAGAACATGGCATGAAATGTGAAATTCCTTTTCAAGCTCATGGGCCTAATAATACTTTTTTCCCCCCAAATAATACTTTTAAAAGTGTTGAAAAATTTTTTAAAAAGATTTTATTTATTTGGGGGAGAGAGAGCATGACCCTGGGGTGGAGAGGGGCAGAGGGAGAAGCAGGTTCCCTCACAGGGCTCCACCCCAGGACCCTGAGGTCTTGACCTAAGCCGAAGGTAGCCACTTCTCCAACTTAGCCACCCCCATACCCCTAAAAATGTTTTTCTTTAGGTTAAAAAAAAAAAAAAAGCTTTGTATTATTTCTCTGTCAAGTAATTTACTTTACTTATATAGAGCTTAAAAAAAATCCTGAGGTGGTGGTAGAATTTTGACAAGATGTATCTTAACCATCTTTAGATAGATTCCCCTAAAGATTTGTACTATGTTCTTTCCCACTGTTTAAAATAAGTTATATTTATTAATATAAAATTATTTTATATTATAAATTTATAAATTATTGGTAATAGATGTCCTAATATTCCAGTAAGTGCCTCTCTAAATATAGGAAATTCTCATTTACATTATTTAAACAGGGAACACATGGCCTTTAGCTTTCTTTTAATAGTGAAATAAAAATTAAATTGGATTTAAATAATTTTTTCTATTTTTGTAAAGAAGAGAAATGTAAATGATTCATTGTGCCCTTAATATTTTATAACTGTATTTCTTTTAGGCGCACAGTTGGATAAGATGGGATTCACAATTCTCAGAAAATGTATCAGTGCGGTTGAAACACGAGGTAACATGATTGAATCATTTTATTCATGAAAAGCTATAGGTATGTAAAATCTAAGAGTCATTTAAAATGCCTGTTGCGTGGTTAGGTGTAGCATGGAATACATCAATGCAAAATGTACATTCTGGGTGTCAGAGATTGAGCTGTTTATTTACGATGACAGGGTGGGATTTTCCTTTCTGTTTACATTTAAATTTCTACCACCCCCGTCCTGCATTGAGAATTGAAGTCCGAGCTGACATGAGAAGCATTTGAAGAATCAGCAGCGTTGGACAGCCAATCTGAATCACTTTTTGTTCACTATTAAGATAGTCTCACCTTCCATTGTCTTGTTGGCCTCTTCAAAAGTCCGTTCTATTGAGGTGTCATTTACATCAAAAGAATTCACTGACTTTGTAGAAATTGGTGAGTTTTGACAAATGTACTGTAGTGTACCTGCCATAATGTAGAAGAAACAATCACAGAAGATTTCTAGGCACCCCCCCCCGCCATTTTGTGCCCCTTTGTAGTCAATCTCCACTCCCTCCTTGGCCCTTGGCAACCACTGAGGTGCTTTCTATCACGTTAGTTCTTTCTTTTTTAAAAAGCATTTCATGTAAATGGAATCATGAACTATAGTCTTTTGAGTCTGGCTTCTTTCTGTAGCATAATGCTTTTGAGATTCATCTCTTTTTTCTCATTCCCTAGCTCCTTTCTTTTTATTGCTAGACATGATTTCATTACGTGGATCTACTGTAATTTGTTTATTCATTTACCCACTGATAAATATTTGGATTGTTACCATTTTAAATTTAAGGAATGCTAATCCCTCCCCTCACTGGAAGCTTTCTCTTTATAGCCCCTCAAAAAACAGGGCCCTTGCATTTTGCAGCCATGGCAGCAGACCTCGGAGAAACAAAATATTGACCATTACAAAATGGGCTCCTTCTGGAGGTCGAGTTTCTTTTTGTTTAGAGACCTAGTGAAGTATGGATAAATGGATATTTAATTCACTCTCGTATGTTGCACATCCCAGTCCTGCTTCAGATGAGTTTGTGGGATGAAGCATTGCCTTCATACTTTCTGTCAAAACAAGGTCTTTGTTGTGAAGCCAGGTGCCTGCCATGTCTGAAATGAGAATGTCAGATGACAGAAGAATACCAGCCGTTTTATGATTTGGGGATTTGCCTATCAATAGTAAAAGCCCAAGCCACAGAATGCCTTTTCTCCTGCACTGTGTTCCAGTGGCAATTTGGGTTGGAACAGATTTTCCTTCATTTCAGCCTGTCCTCAAGTTGAGCTGACAGATTTCTTCATTTTCCTAGTGCCTCACACATTTCCAAAATTTAGAAAAAAATACTGTGATTTTCATATCTCTCACTTCATCATTCATGGTTCTGTTTCTCCTGAGCTCCTGAAGTGAAGCACCTTAATTGTATGACTTGTGTGCTTATTATTTTGATTAATTATGTTCTTTCCCCAGAGGATATGTTTTATACATACTGGCTTCTGTCCGAACAGATTAAAATCTGTCTAGAATGCTTTCTGATTAGTAGGTATAGCTTTATGGAGTGTTATATACATTGAATGGAATATATACATACTAGAATCTGCATGTATTGAATGTGTTTTTGTAAATTTATAATTATTGGATATTTTTAACAGAAGAATGAGTCTACACAATTTTTTAAGATTTTATTTATTTGAGAGAGAGAGTTGGGGGGGTTGGGCAGAGGGACAAACAGACTCTCCGTTGAGCAGGGAGCCCAACTCAGGGCTCAATCCCAGGACACTGAGATCATGACTTGAGCCGAAGGCAGATGCTTAGCTGACTAGGCCACCCAGGCACCCCAAGTTTACACAATTTAAGTTAGATTTTCTTACTTAAAAATAACAAAGAGCATATATTTTTCTTTTTCAAATCTTTTGTTCTTAAAAGTCTTCCATTACTGAATGGAGCCTTTTGCTTTTAATGGGATACTAGACTAATAACAGTGTTAGAAGAATCAGTGGTCAGATTATATTATTAAAAATGATGAGAAACATTATAGAATCTCTGAGGCTTTTATCCTAAATTTGTAAGTTCCTTCAAGGAATATTGCTCTTAATGCTTTCCTCCAAATCACCTATTGTGGCTGTTGATTTTTTTTTTTTTATGCTGCAGGTATGGTTGCCTTCTTTTTTTTCATCAGAATAAAGCTGGTATCTATGTCCTGTAATAAGAAACACACAAGTCTCTGTGGCTTAAAACAACAAGACATTTCTCACTCAAGCATTGGTAGGAGGGCTTTGCTCATCACCAATACCTTGGCTTATAGGTTCCTGGTTGCCTTTGCAAACTGACCAAATTAAAGTTTCCTGGTTGCTGTATCAGAGGGAAATGGTTCTAGAGAGCTTTGGGCCAGCAAGTAGAATGGTCTGGCCTTGAAGTTACATTTGAGTTACATTTGTTTGCAGCTAATTGGCCAATAGAAGCCTCCTGGACCCACTTGACCCCAAAGAGTCTGGGTTAAACAACCCTACCAGGCGACTCTGGAAAACACACAGAGAGCTGGAAATATTTGGTGAATAGCATTGATGACAACTGTTTATTTTGTGGACCTACATACCTAAAGACCAGGGGCATTTAATGAAATCTGACTGTAAAGTTATTTCTAATCACTGCTTTTAGTGTTTTAAATGTGACTATCATTGTCTGAAAACTACCATTTCATGTGTTTGGATTAAAACCATTAGTGTGCCTTTTTCCGTAAATAGGTTCTTGTAAAAATGACTTTTGGGATTTTTATTACTATCAACCTTAATTGTGACATCACTGAAATATTTGGAAAGCATCAGACAAATGTCTAAAATTTACTATGGTCCTCAGTAGCCTAAGAAGAGGTAACATTTTTAGTGTACTAACATATCTTTGACAGCCTATATAATATATATATGACACTAGGATAATATATATGACCCTAATATATGATACCAATATATGACACATTACTATAATATATAATCTATGTGAACATGTACAATATATATTGACATATACAGATGTTCACATCTTGATCTGAGTGGGACCCTTTAGCAGTTACTCTGCTTTTGAGATAAGAAGAAACCTGTTTCACTACAATATCAGCATCAGTTAACAAATTATACTCATCATTTCCATAGAGTTGTTTGCTCATGAAGTTAGGGGGTATGTGGGAGTCAGATTACCTGATCTTTCAGCAATTTACTAAATATTTGTAAATACTTTGTACAGGCTCTTAATGGATTCAGGGCAACTGACTACCGCCAGGAAGTTAGTGCTTATTTATACCAAGCTGAAGGCCTTCCTAAAGCCATGATTCCCAAATATTGCTGCACATTGGAATCATCTGGAATCCTCAAAAAATATGACCCGACTCTCACCTCCCCCAACCTTACCAGCCTGACTTCATTGCTATGTGGTGTGAACTGGGAAGTGGGATTTAACAACAACAAAATGTCCTCCAGGTGATTCTACTATGTAGCAAAGTTTGGGAACCACTGTTCTAATGAAAGCGTTGCTTGTGTGTTGGAGAAATGTGGTGCACAATTATTATCTTTATGGTTTTAGTATCCTGCCATGTGGGGAGCTTTTCTTTTAACTTCTTAAAAATAACCTAACCTAAACCCAAACAAACAATCAGAACAGAGAAGTTTTGGAAAAAATAGCACAGTGCTCTTTTTTTTCCCTCAGTAACAGGTGACCTATGACAGTTAAATCCTATCTCTAACATGAAGCCAGCTAACTAGTATTTATTTATTGAGCAGTCACAGTAGATACATAGCTTTGTTCTAGTCCTTTAGGATACATATTAAAGGTTAGTTACATATAATGCTGGATACATTAATAATAAACAGATTTATAATATAAACATACCATGTGATAAAATAAAAGTGTTACATGTTTGCAAGACTTAAGAGAATTTGAATGTATATTGATAGATTGTGGTGTATTTGATGTTAATTGAGGACTGTGTTTAGGAATAGGTTTCCTTAGATTTAAAGGATAGGAAGGTGTATTTTGGCATTTAGAGATGCCTCTGCAAAGATGTGGAGACAGAGTGTGACAGGAACAAGGCAAATTTGATTGGAAAGGAAGCATGAAGAAACAGTATAAAAGCAGGTACTCAAGCATTTGCATTTAATTGTGAAGTAACTGGGTAAGTCCTAGAGGGTGGTAGATAGCAGAGTAGGAGGCTTAGAAAGATAAATATGGAAACTGGTATTGGTAGCCATGTGTGGGATGACTGTGTGCACAGGAACCCCAGAATTCTGCCTGGGTTGGAGGATCTGTCAAGGCAAAAGCTGATTTGGAATGGGAGATTTGGCAGTGGGGTCAGATAGCATGCACCCCAGTGATTTAGCAGATGAAATAGTAGTCACATTTTGCAGTTGGTCGTATGTAGAGGATCAGAGTTCTGCAAGGCATTTCACCTTCAGATTTTAGTTTGGAAAACAAAGGATATCAAGGAAATTTCAGAGTCCATGGCAGATGTGTTGTCATGTATCAAGATCACCAAGGGTGCTTCTTGAAAATGCAGATTCCTGGGCCCAGTCAGTTCTGTTGAATCATAATCACTGGTAGCTGGGCCTCTGCTGTAGAGAATGTGAGTTCCAATAAGAATAGTCAGAGGGAGGCAGGAATTTTCTCACCTTCTGCTTTTAGGAGGTAGATGAAGCCATGATGGCTTCCTGAGAGAGTAGAGTTTCTGAGGGCCCTGGGTCATGGATCCATGTAGCTTTGGGGATTATGAGTGTGAGTCTAGCAGGTGTAGGGTAGAACCTCCATCCTAAAAAGTGCAGTTGACAGAAAAAATAAGAAAATGGCTCGGGCGCCTGGGTGGCCCAGTGGGTTAAAGCCTCTGCCTTTCAGCTCAGGTCATGATCTCAGGGTCCTGGGATCGAGGCTCACATCGGGCTCCCTGCTCAGCAGGGAGCCTGCTTCCCCCTCTCTCTCTGCCTACTTCTCTGCCTACTTGTAATCTTTCTCTCTCTGTGTCAAATAAATAAATAAAATCTTAAAAAAAAAAAAAAAGAAAAAGAAAATGGCCCCAAATGGCCAAGTCGCAGTCAGAAGCCAAGGGCATTTCAGATTTCCAACACTTTGTAGGTGGATCCAAGGCAAATTCTGATGTGTTCGTGGTGCCTGTTGTTCACTGATCCTGTGCTTCCCCCAGCCCTTTTACCTGTTATTCCATATGATGCCTAGTTTTTGATGCCCTGTAGTAGTTTTTTCCTTTGTGGGAAAACACCTGGTTATTCTCAAGCCGTTTTACACAACCTTTCCTCCATTGTGTCTAGGCTGAAAACCATGCAACCACCATGTCTCTGGTTGTCTGATGAAGGAGAATATGATGGGCTCATTCATCTCCTGTCTGGTGATGGAGAATATGATGGGCTCATTCATCTCCTGTCTGGTGATGGAGAATATGATGGGCTCATTCATCTCCTGTCTGGTGATGGAGAATATGATGGGCTCATTCATCTCCTGTCTGGTGATGGAGAATATGATGGGCTCATTCATCTCCTGTCTGGTGATGGAGAATATGATGGGCTCATTTGCCCTGCCCTGGCCCTTACCCCAACCCCCACCCCCAGCCTCTGAATCACCACTGGACTCAGGGCTTCCCTGGGGACTCAGCATGTAAGCTGCACTCTGAAGGACAAGGGGCAATTGGCCAGGTGCACAAGTGTGGGGTGTCGGGAAGGATTTTGGCAGAGAAAAAGGGTGGGGATCGAAGTGTAGATGTTTGACAGAGCATGATGCATCTGGGACATGGGGGTCATTGGAGAGACTGGAGGAAGAGAGGCACTTGGATTATTCTGCAGAAGGTGTGCACCTCTCTGTTGGCTGATAAGAGTGGTCGGGTTTACACTCTAAAATGATGTGGTAAGGTAGGCATTTCGGAAAGATTCTTAACCCTTTGGAAGCTTAGTCTCTAGAAGAATGTGACTAGAAAGTTCATTCACACTGTTTACTCGCACCCACGTTTATGAGGATTAGAGCTAATTTTTGTACACAGTAAATATTCATTAAATGTGTTTTTAAACTCCTCTTCCCATCCTCCCTTGAAGAGCTTTCCTCGTTTCTGGAAACTCTATGGTTTCTGGAGCTTTTGTTTTGTTTTTGGAAACTTTTCTGGAGTTTTGTTTCTGGAACTTTATGGTTCCCTTGGAGTGAAAAAAAATGTCTTTGCTTGCCTCCTCTCATCTCTACACAATAGTCTGTGTCTTACATACATAGAACTCAGTAAGCAGTTGTGTTTTGCTTGAGTATTCAGAGATTTGACTAATGCCACATGGGAAAATTATGTGTTCCAGTAGTTTGTAAAGTTATTGGAAGGACTTTTTCTTCTATATGTGGTTGGAATTAGTACTTTTGAATAATGCATGTAGGATTGGTTTTCATTCCTTTATGAATTTATGTCAGCATCTTTTGGAATTACAGGTAATAGTTTAGACATAGAAAGATACATCATGTTACATGTTGAAGTATTTTATGGTTTCAGAGCTTGGAGAGTAATTACATGACTTCCTTAAGTAAATTACTCCCGTTCCTATAAAGGGACCAGCTCCCATGGCCAGTATGTTGACTTTCTCTGGAACTGCATGGCATCTAGTTTTTCAGGTGTGTGCATTCATTGTAAAATACACAAAAACAAAGTAAGACTCTTGCTTAAAATCTTCCTCTGGTTGCTGTTTTTTAAATAATCATCATGATTTAAAAACTAAATTTGTATGCCACTTTTGTTTATGAAGTTTCTCTTAAAAAATCTTCCATATGTGAATAATTTGAATATTCACTTTAATTTCTAGAGTATGGCATTAAAATGTCGGTCTAGGCAAGCTGTCAGTTATCCAGTTCAGCACTGTAACAAGCTGTGAATTCATGGACTAGAAGGAAGAAGCCACATCTAAGATGTGTCAGTCTTTGATTTGTTCTATGTAAAAGTGAATTTCTCTTTCTTTGAAAAGCAGAGTTTTAGGTTTTTGGAAAATCCTTTTGAAGTTGGCCTGAGGATTTTTCCACTTCTGGAGCACCTCTGGAATTGTCTGGGTCTCAAGAATGGGCCTGATAGAAGACGATGCTGTTTAGCTTTAGTATTAGTCTTTGTGGGAGGGAAGATGCCCAGAGTGAACTTGCAACATATTTTACCATGATTGCACATTAATCTTAAATTGCCAAGGGCAAATTATATGCACAATGAAGAAAATAAAGAACAGCTGTCCCCAGAAAATTTACAGCAAGTAAACTTGAGTTTCTCGCTCACTGTCTCTTTTTTAATCATAATGGGTGTGAGATGAGAGTGGGTGGATAACAGAGGACAGTCTTGTGTGGGAGGGAACCAGAGAGTCTTGTGGTGTCTGCAGAAATGCAAATGTAAAACTGAAATACTAAATTCAGGCGAGTCAAGATTATTCATTTTCTTAATTAGTAATCTTATTTGTTTTAAGAACAAATAAGCTTCCAAAGCTATTAGTTTCCAAATGAGTGGTTGCGTAAAGTTAATAGGGAAAAATGGTTAAACTGTCTTGCTACAGAGTAGGCGTGCTAGGTTCTCTGTGTTTGGTTCAGATTTGGATGAGGTCCATGGCATTTTATTGCAAGGCTCTGTTGACACTTTTAGCATAGTCATGAAGGGCATGAGCTCAAAGGTCAGTCTTGATTTGAATGTCTTTCCGCACTTATTAGCTCTGCAACCATGGTGGGTTAGTTACTTGACTCCCTGTGGCGTGGTTTTATCATGTGTCGCCTGGGATAATGGTGGCATCTCCTTTGCGGGCAGGTGGTGAGAATGAAAAAGGAACGCTTGGGATGTTGGCTCACATGGAGGGCTCAGGAAATCTGAGTCGCTTATTGAGAGATATATCTGTGAATTGAGGCCAATCACAATTAAGTAGTTTCGTTATTGATTCAAGGCTCAGGGAGCACTGAGAAACTTAGTTTAGTTTAGCTTTTTTTTTTTAATAGTAATTTACGTAGGGAAATAAATCACTTGAATTCACTTTAGTAATTTTATGTGGTGCTCGTAACAAGCAGTAACAGTAACTGCTTTGGCTTTCAATCTTCTGTTCCTAGGGTCTTGTGGACCCTTGAGCAAGAAGGTGGCTGGGAGGCAGTGAAGAAAGGAAGGAGCCTCAGGCAGAAGACCATGGGTTTTAGATGACCTCAAGCTCCTCCCTCCCCTTCCCGTCCCCCTAAAAATGAGATTGCCCAGAGTTGCTCAAAATTGGTGTAGTCCCTGATGTCACAGCTGCTCTGAGGTGGAGAGACAGATGGCAGCAGCGAGACACCTTTAGGCCTTTCCGGATGTTCTACTCTCTGTAGAGCAGGGAGGAAAAGGAGTCTTGCAAAAAATAAGAGCCAACTTCTGCCTTGAGTTTGATTCTCTTTTCTGATTTATGTAAGTAAAATTTTTTGACTATTTAACCTTGACCTGCATGAGGGAGTTTGAAAATAAAATGCATTTATTTTTTATTTAGTTGTTCCATCCATTCCAGCTTATTTAATACTTACATATTCCAGGGCATGCACATGTCCAATGGGCATTCTTTTTGGGTGTTTCCTAAAGGAAAAATATTGGAAGAGAAAAATGGTGGCATTATGGTTCCTTTTCTTAAAGATTAGCTTCAATCTAGTTTCAATGCAGTGAAGGCCTGCTTTTATGCTTTCATGTGAACAAGTTATTTTCAGTTTCATGGATGCTAGTAGAAGACTTAAGACTCCTGGATCAGAGATGAAGGATAGTTTATTACTCTCAGTAGCCACAGTATTAAATTTTGTGTTGGTCTCTGATTCCCAAGGGCACTGCGGAGAGGGTCAGGTGAGATCTGCACACATAGTGGGTCATATTTTAAGAGAAAAAAACCCTCTGAACTTAGGAAACTTGAGTCTTTTATTATGGCCAACACATTATGCCTGCCCTTTGTTCTAGGTGGAGACACTATCTCTATTTTCCAAGGCTGCAGGCAAACCTGTTCTTTGCTCCAGAGGGAAATAGTGGAACAGATGGCGTTCACCCGCCCTGGGGTGTTGCTGGCAGAGGGGGTGGATGGGTATGATGTGACAAGATGCTCTGTGAACAGTCGAGGCCGGAGTGCGGCGGATCCCAGGCGCTGTGCTGCACGTTTGCCTCAGCCCTTTCGGCAGCGGTGAGATGTTGACAGATTGGAGCAGGAGTGTGTTCACATCTCTTAACGGGAGGAAGTCGATTTAATGGGAGCCAGCTGGGATGGAGGGGATGGCAGGCAGGATGCCTGGTTGGAATTTAGAAATAACCCACGTAGGAATCGATGGAGGTTTAAACTAGGGCGTCGGCAATGGAAAGAAGGGATGGATTGGGCGAGAGACTTGGCAGAAAAACAGAATCTGATGACATGTTGCTGTAGAAGGTAGGGAAAAGGGAAGGTAAACTGTAAGCTTTCTGGCCAAGGTAGATGGAAGACATCTTCAGCCCAGACAGAGAATGCAAGGGGAGCAGTAAGTCTGAGAGGAATAAAGGGATTGGGATTGATTTCTGATTTGAATTCAAGGTGCCTGTGACATTTCTGTTAGAAATAAAATGAAGGCAACAGAAGAGATAGTGGGCATGATTTTCAGATAGGTCAGGTTTTGAGTGTCAGAAAGTCATGCCAGGTGGATGGTGAGGGAAGAAGATAATGGGGCAAAGGGCAGAATCTTTGGGGGATCTTTGCATTTAGAGAATATGAGGAAAAAGGATACTTAAGGAGACACAGCACAGTCGGGTCAGAGAAGGACCCAAAACTGTGTGGTTTAAAGGAATCTAAAAGAGGGGCGATTCCAAAGAGGAGAAAGTCATACCTATGTCAACTGCTCTAGCAAGTTCAGGCAGAAAGAAGACCAAGAAAAAAAACCACTGGGTTAAATGTTGGGAAGCAAGAAGCTAGAGAAGAGCCCGGCTGGACAGGTTGCACTTCTTACAAGAACCCTATGAGATAATATTTCTCCTTTTTAAATGAGCACCTGAAGCAAAGAGATGTGATTTGACTTGTGTAAGTCTCAACTAGAAAGCTTTAGACTACAATTCAAATCCAAGGCTGAATTTTTAATGCCAATGCTCTCAACATCCATGAACATGAGGAGATGGAGACTCTGTAGGCTGATTTCCTAAGGATGCTAGAGATAAATGAAAGAATACAGACACATTTTTGTTATTTATTTTTTAAAGATTTTATTTATTTGACAGAGGCACAGTGAGAGAGTACAAGCAGGGGGAGCAGCAGAGGGAGAAGCAGGCTCCCCACTAAGGAGGGAGGCCCATGTGGGCCAATCCCAGGACCCTGAGATCATGACCTGAGCGGAAGGCAGATGCTTAACCAACTGAGCCACCCAGGCGCCCCTAGATAAATTTTTAAAGAATAGAGGAAGTTTGAAACCGTGGATAGCAGAAAAGGGGAACTGGGAGATTCAAGTGTCAGTCTCCGAAGTGCTCATCCAGATTTGAGATGAAACCATTCTAAATTCATGCCTTCTTTCTATACCAGCTCCATCATGGACTTCCAAAGGGGCACCATCAGCCCAAGAAAGATTTATTCCCTTTGTTGAGAATCTCTGCAGCACCTTGGAAAGTCTCTTAGTGAAAGACATAATATCAGTGTGGAATCTGCATCTGACAATATTTAAAACCCTAATAATAAATGACATTTTAGGTTTTCCAACTATTTCATATGCTCTAGCTCACCCAACCCCTACAAAACTCAGCAGGTTGTTGAGCTTGATCTTTTTTAGTAGGCTCAGGTGCACCTGAGGGATCTGAGGCTTGGAATACATTAAGGGTAAACCTGTCACAGTTCGCACAACTAGAAAGTGGCAGAGCTGGGGTCTGGATCTTCATCTCCTGACTTAAAGTTAGAATTATCCTGTGGCAGTAGAATATGGTGAGAGGAAGAGTTAGTCGACAGCTCAGTGGTAGGAGGGGAGCCCATCTCTGCTGGGCAGCCCAGGGATTGTGAGATACTCCTTTCCCCAGGATTTCCACCATGAGGAAAGATGTGAGCACATTGAATGAGTCGTAGCTAGGTCTGTCAGATCTGGGACAGCAAGACATCAGACCGCTGGGGAGAGTTTGGGACCCCAAGTATTACTAATGAAAGAGGAGACTTCTTGTTTGTAGTTTCTCACAAGCCCTGCTGGAGGTGCTCTGCCCACTGGTTAGGGTGTTTGTGCAAGGAATAGTAGCAAGTCTAGGAGTTGTCTGAAGCAAAAATGCTTTTTCTCATATGGGCTAGAAACTGGAAATGAGGCTGGTCACATGGGATGCTAGGAATCTATGTTCTGTTGTGACCCTAATACCAAGGTAGCAGCTAATAAACCAAATACCCTTTGTACTTGAGACTTGGATTTGAAAGGATGAGTCTTTTTCCTTTTTTTTTTTTTTTAACTTTATTTTTTCGGTGATCCAAGATTCATTGTTTATGCACCACACCCAGTGCTCCATGCAATACGTACCCTCCTTAATACCCACCACCAGGCTCACACATACCCCCTCTCCCCTCCTCTCCATAACCCTCAGTTTGTTTCTCAGTCCACAGTCTCTCATGGCTTGTCTCCCCCTCTGATTTACCCCTAAAGTCCTCCATTTTATTCCTTATGTTCCACAAGTAAGTGAAACCATATGATAATTGACTTTCTCTGCTTGACTTATTTCACTCAGTGTAATCTCCTCCAGTCCCATCCATGTTGATACAAAAGTTGGGTATTCATCCTTTCTGATGGCTGTGTGATATTCCATTGTATATATGGACCATATCTTCTTTATCTATTCATCTGTTGAAGGGCATCTTGGCTCTTTCCAGTTTGGTGATTGTGGACATTGCTGCTATGAACATTGGGGTACATATGACCCTTCTTTTCACTACCTCTTTATCTTTGCGGCAAATACCCAGTAGTGCAATTACAGGGTCATAGGGCAGCTCTATTTTTAATTTTTTGAGGAATCTCCACACTGTTTTCCTAAGTGGCTGTACCAACTTGCATTCCCACCAAGAGTGTAGGAGGGTTTTAAAGGATGAGTCTTAGAGTTAAGCCTAGATGTGTCTGAAGAGTCCTGAAGTGATCAGTGCTTCCCAAAATATTAGCTTAGACCTGGAATTGGATATTTGCCTTGTACTTGCCCATATTCATCTCTTCTGCTGGGATGGGATGCAGTAATGGAAGTGGACGTGGCAGCCAGCCTCACTGGGCACAGCAGCTCTCGTGCGGCAAGCTGTCGGGTTTCTGAGCTCAGTCCCGGGTTGGTTTGGGCATGGGAAGGCCATGTGAATGAAATCACGAGACTTTCCTCAAAGTCCCTGCTCATGGGGGAGGCTGTTCATCATAGTGCGGAAGTGAATTTATCTGAAAAGTGTACTTGGAGGCCACCTGAAAGTGAAACCAAGACTTAATAGGAAGGAAATGTGCTGAGTGGTTCCCCCGGCAGATACTAGCTATCTGTAATGTTTCTCTGTCTGCAGCCCACATCATCGTCCTCTCGGGGAGAAATTCCAAGTGGGATCGGTGAACAGGAATTTCATATTTTCCATGAACCATTCATATTGAATAAACTTTGAGTCTCTTCTCAACATATGCTTTGTGGTATAAAAGTAGGCTATAGCCTACATGCCTCAGGTAGGGGAAAGTGTGGATGTATTGTGTCTTGTACCTAGCTGTTTTGATACTGATTATGAATTTTATGCTCAACTAAAGCTTGTGATGAGTGCTTGGTATGTGAGGCTCATGCACATGCTTTACACATGTTGTCTCCTTTAATTTTCATGACAACTGCATGCCACTGTTAACCTCATTTTTCAGGTAAAGAAGCTGAGGCACAGAGAGATTGAGCAACTTCTCAGGTTGTACAAGGGGGTAGTGGTAGAGTTGGAAGTTTCCAGGATGTCAGCAACCTTAACTCGTAATAATTTTCATCTTACAAACTTAATCTCAACAAACTTGTGTTTCCCGATTACGTTTTTTTGTTTTGTTTTGTTTTGTTTTTTTAGTGAGGGAACCGAGATTAGAAAGTTTAAAATGTTACTATCAGCTGTAGTCAGTCTTCTCTTTCAGGGCTTAAAATTTGTTTCTTACCCTTTTTTGTAGTATTTAATTCTTTGGAAGTGTTAAAAACAATGCATTCTTCTTACAAAGTTTTAGAGTTCTAGAATTCTATAAATCCAGTCTCTTAAATTTATGATGTTGAATGTTATGTCTCTTTGGTGGACTAGAGTGAATGATTCTTGGTTCTACCTGCTTATACTTAAAAATAATTTAATATAAATGTGCTTTTTGACAGAACTTTGAAGTATTATGAATTGTCCCGTATCTTGTAAGGGCATCTCTGTGTACGAGGCTGTTTATTTTTATGTAATCCAGTTCAGTGGATAACTTGGAAAGTGCTTATTAGATTTGCACAGACATGTAAATGGAGTGTTTATTGGGGATTAGTTATAAATAGATGTAAGGGACACATTATCAAATTTTTGTAATTTACTGATGACCTGAAGCACTATTCATGAGCCTCCTCATTGCTCTTTTTGGAGTCACCTTTATAGCATATCATTCTTAGCCTTGTTGCTGGGTCATTTCCTTGCAAGTTTCTCCTAATCATTTTACCTACGGTGCTTTTTTCCTTCTATTTTTAAGAGCCTCTCAAGGTTAGTTAATATTTATAA
Source organism: Ailurus styani (assembly GCA_002007465.1). Taxonomy (NCBI): domain Eukaryota; kingdom Metazoa; phylum Chordata; class Mammalia; order Carnivora; family Ailuridae; genus Ailurus; species Ailurus styani. Next base: position 1,829,692 of record LNAC01000019.1, on the reverse strand, counting down.
TATATAATCATAAAACATACTTACAACTATGATTAATATTTATATATGCATAAAATTGTATGTTTGCTCATTACATAGCCCAAAGGGGAATTCATTTTTGCAGCGCCGGGGGACATGTGAGACTACTATGTTTGTATTTATGCGTGTTTGCGTGTGTGCGCGCGCATATGCTTTATTAATGATGACATGTGGCAGACTTTTGATGTAAATTCTGTGAATGTGAGCCTGGATATTAATGACCTTTCACCCCTGTTGTCAACTTGCACAAATGCAAATAAATGGTTTGGTCCTTCCACAAATATTGATCAATTACCTCATTCCATGCCAAGCACTCTGCTGGTTACTGTATGAGAACTGAATGAATGTTAGTTGATAGACCTGTAACATGTGGTCATTTATTTCTGTAGAATCATACACTTGGAAAGTTCTTTTTAATAATTTTGTGCCTGTTTCCATCAAAAGTATTTACGTTCCACTTGGAGTCTTATTCTTTTATCCTATTATATCTCTCTTTTCTACTAACAAAGAACCTTTTCTGTCCCCTTTTATTTTCTGTCCTTACCACTTTACAAATCAATCATCAACTTATTAATCATTTATTCAGTTTATCCATTAATGTATCCAATTCATTTGTTAAATGTTTACCATGTGCTGAGGTTCACACAAGTTATTAAGAATCCTGAGTTATCATGTGTGGAATCTGCTCCTGAAGCCAGAAAGGAAAGGAAAGACAAGACTTTATGGCTGGTTGGTCCCAAGTTTCTCTCTCTTTTAATTCTCTTCTAAATTTTACCCTGTCTTCACTTTATTCTACCTCAGTGCTTAAAATACAGTAAGTACATAATATTTTATGAATTAATAAGATTTAAATGTTACATAATTTCTAGTCTGTTATCTTCTCATTTATTTCCCATTTCTCCTTCCTTTCATTCTGTTCTTTGTTGACCTTTCCTCTGTGTGTGTGTGTATTTTAATTACTTGTCTTCTCTCTTTTGCTTCCTTTACTCTAAATGCCACTTCCTGTTTTCTTCTTACTCAATACATTTATTTGCCAGTTGCAGCCACTTCAGCCTTTGCCCCCTCTCTGTTGTTTAAGTGAACTTACCCACCCTCTTTGGCTTTCTTTTCCTTTTGCATCTAATTCTTTGTTTGTCCCAGAGCATCTTATTTTTTATTTTTTAATTTTTTCTTCTTCAGCTCACCTAACAGGGCCTCTGAGTGCCCATTGGTACTGAGTAGTTCTGTGCAGGTGTTTTATGGAGTAGAATGGTTCTGGTTCTGGCACCATCATCTGGGTTCTGAGAGGAAAGCTGAGATGATGATGAAACCTGACTCATTTCCACTTTTCGAGTTTCTCCTCAAGAAAGATGCGGCTAGTGCTCAATGACAGGACTGTGTGAGATTGGAGGAGACAGGTGGTGGGAAGGAAGACACATTTGATTTCACCTTGTCCACTTTGCCCAGGGACAGCTGTCAGCAGCTGCTCATCATGGTAATGGAGAGCACTTACCCTTTCTTTATTACTGATCAAAAACATTCTTATTTATTGAAAGAGAAAAAAATCTTGTGGTCTGTAGCACTTTGATCAGATGACAAATTTTTGTCAAAAGTTGAAAGTTATGTAGTAATGACATCAGGGAATGTTGATATCCCGAAAAGATTGTGGTAGCTTGTGTATTTAAGTTTTTAGTTCCCAATTGTAATATCTGTTTTGGACCAAGTCCAGTCTATATTTGTAATTCCAAGTTAATTTCAAGTCAAATCACCCTAGCCATGCCTCTTCTGTACTCAACCATTCTCTGCAAGGCACCGTGAAAGCTATTAATAAAACAGAATCCAAGATTGACCTAGTATCTTTCCATGTCTCTATGTATTTGGGAAGAGAGGGTAGAACACAAGTCTGAAAATCATGAGGCTGGATGTGTTTTAGAAAGGTAATGTAGACAGTAATAACATCTTCAGATGGGTTGTGTGTGGAAATTACATTTAACATGGTTAATTAGGACTATTCACACTGAGTCGGGAAAAATACAGACATAAATAATCTGATGTCAGGTCAAGCATTCAGATTTTGATTTTGGGAATTGCAAATAAGAGATTGTGGGCTTGTTTTAAAATGTAATCAAGTGTTAGGAAGAATTAATTATGAGTCACATTCAGAGAAAGGGAATATCACTGTGGGCTGGTGGTAGAAAAGGTGGGATTTTATTTTATTTTATTTTGAAGGTCTTCATTTTGCTCACTGCTGAATCTTGGGCAGCTAGAACAGTACCCGGCACGTATTTGATGAATAAATACTTGACAGATGAGTAATTTGTGAAGAGAAGGGGAAGAACATTTCTGTCAGATGGGATCTCTGCCTCAGGAGGGCATGAATTTGGTTCCTCCGGGTGATAGTCTGGGGTCTATCTTCTATTCACCTTCTGATGAAGGTGAATACTCCACAATAAATGTAGGTAGGTGAGGTAGGGCCCATGTGGGTATTTATGTGTTTATGCTTTACCTGCTTGTTCTGGAATCAAGACTTGATCTCTGAGGGCTTACTCTTAAATGGGAATGGAAGGGAACTTAGATAATCAAAGTGGTTTGAAAAACAAAAAGAAAAAATGATGATGTTCAGAATGAATTATGGTTGTGTGTGCTTCCCTGCAAGGATGCCTTAATAAATGTGTGTGTATAAAAGTCAAAACTGTTTGAAGGAGCAGAGATTAGTCTGAAGTTTGAAGAAATTGTGCCCACTGACCTATTGAATTTGGAAAATGACAGAGAGGAAGTCAAAGAAAATTTCAAAATTCGAGTACTTGGCAATTAGACGTGGTGACTCCTTTGGCTGAAAGGGGAAAATGTGGAAGAGAAGCTGGAAAGACTGTGATAAACCCCCTCATGGGACTTGTCATATTGATTGGTTTATATTTTTCAAATGTATTTATTTGTTGTCTTTTATAGGATGTGTGTGTTCATAGATACAAAGTATGTTCCAATTTTCTTAATTCAGAGCTTTTAAGGTATTATAACAAGAAACAAAATCCTACATGACTTGTATGTGTGTGTGTGTCTATGAGTTTTATGGGCTGTTTCCAAGCTGCTTTAATATCAGGTTTATTTAAATTTCACCTTAAAAACGTGGAAACTGCATTGAGTAGCATCAATTCCCCCTTGCACCTTTCATTATGCATTAGCAATTAACTCAGCTTCTCTCAGGTTGATGAATTTGAACTTGATCAATTATCTGATAGTAATTACCAGCATAGAGTGATGATTATTGCTGAGGTAACATTCTTATTTCATTTCTCTATGTATTTCAGGCCCTCCTCAAAGATGCACGTTTGTTTGACTGTGGAATATGACTTGCTCTTTTGGCTTCTGGCCCTGAGGTCAAACTATTTTAGGTTTCTTATATAGAGGAGTATTGAGGAAAAAAAAAATTCTCTAGTATTTTAAATTCTTTGGCCATGGCCTTCTGGCCTCTAGGAGAAGGAAGGAATGAGGCCCAGTCTTTCCTTGTGTAGCAGGTTCAAACTCTGATTTTTGTGTTTCTGGACAATTTCCTTTCCTTTTTATCAACTCCTGACAGGGCTGACCTGAATTTCTCTCTCTCTCTTGGAGTCCATGAGCTTCCCCATCAGGAAGATGCCTCTCTGCTGCTTTGATTCTTGAGCATTCAAAGCATCTTTAGAACAGACATATGTAGACTGAAAGGCTAGCCTTTGCTCTTCTGGCTCTTTGAACTCTTTGGAGATAATTGACAGAGAAGATGTATGTGTTTGCTGGACTGCCATAGTGAAGTACCACAGACTCGGTGGCTTAAACAATAGGAATTTACTTTCTCAGAATTCTGGGGGCTAGAAATCGGAGGTCCATTGGGGGCCCCCTCTCCTTGGTTTGTGGGTGACTGTCATCTCCCTGTGTCTCCAATATCGTCTTCCCTTCTGTGTGTGTGTTCCAACTTCTTATAGGAACATTGGTCATTGGTTTAGGGTCTACCCTCGTGACCTAATTTTAACTTAATTACCTCTTTTAAAGACTTTATTTCCAAACAGTCAAATTCTGAGGTAGTGAGGGTTATGGATTTTGGAGGGTTGCAATATTTCATATATACTAGATAAGTAGGATATTTAAAAAGAGAAGCTTAAAAAACGATTAAGGAGAAATATATGAAAGGCAAAATAGAGAAAAGGAAAATAAAGACTTGTTTTTTGCAAGGAGTAGTAAGAGCTTTTATGTGTGCAGTGTATTATAATGGACAGTACATGTGTTAATATCGTCTCCGTATCCTCCCACCATAACACAAGGTGCAAGATGCTATCCTTGATCTCAGATACCTCATTGAGACTCAGAGAAGTCTCTGGTCTTGCCCAAGGTGTCAGAGCTCAGGAGTGACTGAGCCTTAACTGGAATCCAGCCCTTCAGAATCTGTCTGGTATTCTATTCATCACCCAAGCAGGGAGGCAAGAAGAAAGTAAGCCCCCTTGGGCAAATTCCATGGCCTTTTCTTGTTTTGGAAATTTGGAGGATTAGAGGCACCATCTTCCTTTCAGCCAGTTGTATTCTTGTTAGCTTTAACATTGGTGGTGCAGACCACAAGCACAGGGCACAAGTTGTAATTCTTTTGAGAAGTAAAGATAAGTCTTGTTTTTTTGAAAGTCGTTATTTTATTATGAAAGGTTTCAAGCATAAAAACAATAGAGAGAGTGGTACAATCAACTCTTGTATTCCTAGTACTCAGGGTCAACAATTAAAAAGTTTTTACTAAAATTGCTTCATCTATCCCTTCTTTGCTCTTTTTTTTTTTTTTTTAGTTTTATTTTTATTCTTTGCCCAAGGGGTACAGGTCTGTGAATCATCAGGCTTACATCTTTCACAGCATTCTATCTGATATTTGCTTTAAGAGCAAAGAAGGAACCATAAGAGACTCCTTTTTTGCTCTTAAAGCAAATCTCAGATAGGTTCCTTTCACTCTTTTCCGTATGTACCTTAAAAAAATAGGGACATTTTCTGACCTAATCTTCATGTTGCTCAGAGTTTCCTGATTGCCTCAAAAATGCCCTTTTATAAGTTGGTTTATTCAAATCAGAATCCAAAGGTGCCACGTATTCAGTATACTAAATTATGTTGGACAGTACATTTCCTTGCCTTTACTTCTTATCTGTCGTGCAAAGAGATATTTTGTTTCCCCCGGCTCTGCAGAGAGAGAATACTATGATTTGGTTCATTTCGATGTATACTTTGTAGTAATGTTCCTTGGAAGTTTCAGAGCTCCTCACTGGACAGAGCATATAATAGCTCTTAAAAACAAAACAAAAACATTGCTGCCTTAGTTTTGAATGTATTTCCGTGGTCTTAAAGAATCATGCAAATAATGATTTCTTTCTGTGTACTAATTAACACCATGTTATTTTTAAAAGGCTAAAACTTTTCAAGAAAAACATCCAGAATAAGTAAACATAATAAACATGAAAGTTACCATGCATCTTTACAGAATACACTGGTACACATGAGTACTACTTAAGGAACTTCTTTCATTAACATTGACTCATTACATTTTGTCCACATGGAACATTGTTTTTATGAGATTATTTTCCAACCATAACTCATGAATACCAAGCTGCTAGAACAAGTTGGTAAACACTTGCTTTTGTCGAGCATTATTTTTGTAGTCAACAGGAATGCTGCTAATGTGAGTTAGCAAAGATTCTGAATGCGATTGTTTGTTGCCAGCTTTTAAAATATGACAGTCTTGTATTTTGCTAACAACTTTGTCTCTTCCAATAGGTATAAATGACCAAGGATTGTACAGAGTTGTGGGGGTGAGTTCAAAGGTCCAGAGACTTCTCAGTATGTTGATGGGTATGCCTCTTTTCTAATCATTTTCCATGCATTATTTGTTTATGTTCATTGACTTCACCACTTTATATTTCATAGTAATATACAGCATACTTGTGAATCCATTCTGTTCTTCTACAGCCTGGATGAGCTTTCTCCTGAGCAGAGATAGCTGATGCAGAGAAGTAGATCAGTGTTTGCCTTAGCACAGATTATCCACTCCCTCTTTACTGACTAAGAAATGGTGTGGGGAGGGGGTGATGTGGAAAAAGAATGCAGGCTCATGGGTGAAAGTCTTCTTGCGCTTGCTTCTCAGAAGAAAGTAGCAGCCAGGCCTCTGTGATTTGCATGGCTTCCAAATTGCCTGTCCAGAGTCTTGACAGTACATTTGGTTGGACAAGACCACTGGGACTCACTCATTTTTATGTTGCTTCCAAAACTGTCACTTGACAGCAAGGATCTGATTCTCCGGGATTCATTGGTATTCACAGTGGCTTGTTTGTAGTTTGCACCAGGCTCTTCTCCAGAACCATGCATGCTCCATCTGTGCTGATAACACAGTGTTCTTTGGCATCGCAGGCTAGAGGAAGCCAGAAAGTGAATTCATTTCATTACCCCAGACATTACGTGAATGACAAAGCGCTTTTACATTACACGCTGCTGTCATTTCAGCGCCACCTGTAAGGGGCCCCACTTCTCTCCCCACCCCAAAGCAGGCTGCCTCTTGAGGAGTGATGATAAGTCATCAGGGTTGAGGGGCTGCATGTCAAACCAGTCTGTCATTTTGACCTTGCTAAATATTAATTAACTTGATATCTCACTTTAATTAATCAATATTAACAATGCCCTCAGGTATGCTGTCAATGCATCTAAACCTGTCTGCATCTTAAAGCATTGTAGGGAAGACTCAGTTTTCGGAAGCATAAACCAAGATGAATAAAATCAACTGACATGTTGCAGATAGGATTGCTTGTTTGGCTGTATTTGAATTAAGGATTTAATAAGCAATAACCTTTTTTTAGCTATTAACCGCAGGAAAAATTGCCCGTCATCAGTTGGAGAGTTGTCTTAGAATACATTCGCTTTCATGAGCTGTTTTCATTTTCTGCCTCTCTGGTTTAACTTGGGTGTGCAATTTTGGCAGTCAGATTTTCCTTTTTACCATTAGTGTGCTCCAAATTAAATAGACTCAGGTTGCCAGTGGTTCAGTAGCAGCTGGAAGAGTTTAATGGAACTCCAGCATCTGCTTTTAGTTAATTTTAAAATTAGAAACACTTCTCTCATTTCCAAGATGGTGTAATAATGATTAGAATTGGAAGACTCTGTTGGTATCAGAAGGGGATATTTTGGCTGAAAGGCACACTTTGGCAGTAAATTGGTCAGAACGATTCTAGCATTATTTTTATTATCTTCTTGTTCATGTTCAAGGGAAGTTCAAACAAGGGTGTCTCTGTGGTTATGCTGAAGTGTTAAGCTGTCTCAAAAGTTGTTCTTAATCTCATAAAATCCCACTTGATCTGCATCCCTGAACTAAGGTGGTAGTTTCCTCTGCTCATGGGAAATGTCTCAAGATAATCCTGAACTGGCAAGGTGTTTTAAAATACCTAAACCCTCGAAAATTCATGACCTGGAAAACGGTTTTCACTTTCCATGAGACTCAGAGCAGAGAAGTCGGGGATACAAGCACGATACAACCTGATTTCAGCTACTGACAAAGGAAATGCTGTGTTTTCCTGAGAAGTGATTCTTCGGAAGTTGAAGAATTGGTGAGAGGGAAAGATACTGACTTCTTATCTCCTTAGTAAGGGGGGAGGTGAGCGCCACAGAGTAGAAATTTTTTTACTTAATCCATAAATAATTCCTAGTATGAATTTAAAATTGCCGGTCACAGACTTTGGATTTTTATTAGGATTAATACCACTTTCTTACTTTGTAACCAACTCGAACTTAAACTCTTAACAGAATAGATTTATTCATTGTATCCTAATTTAAAATTCCCTTAAGAGATCTCTTTCCATCAAAAAAAAAAAATCTCTCTTTCCATCTATCCTGATTCACCAAGTGTTGGAAACAAATAATTTATACCTCTTCCACAAAAAAGGATTTTAGAGTTTCTATAAATTTTTATATACCCTATCCCCTGGACATCCTTTGTTTCCATCTTTTCTCACTTCCCTATGTTGTTCCAGGGTCTGTATCTTAAAGACAAAAAAAAAAAAAAAAAAAAGGATGAATCTGCCGTATTTTTTAGCTTTGCTCTTTTAGACCAATCCATAATTCCTCCCCTCTAGAGGAGTTAGTTCTGATGATTTTGCTGCCCGTTGTGGTACTAGGCATTTATTTATTTATTTATTTATTTATTTATTTATTTATTTATTTATTTATTTTTTAGGTTGCCATTTCTCTAGGGATTGTTTATTACAAATTTGAATTTTTCAAAGTACAATTTGTGCGTGATGCTTTTGTTCTTTATAGAGATGAGAAATAATCCAATTTTTTAGTATCTGAGGAAAAATTCCAAGGCATTTAATATTTTTTGGCAACTTCCATTTACTTGGTTTCTTTAGTTCTAGAGAGCCAATTGTGGATGTTTTTCTATTATTGCCATTTTTATGTAGCAAAATTTCGTATATTTGTTTGAAATGTTTTAAGTATTTAAGTACGCTTGTGTAAATGTGATAATTTCTAAAGAAAGGATGCATGCTTAGTATCTTGCATGTTTTCCTCACCCATCTTGTTTTTTGGTGTGTTTTCACCCCTCATATTTGAGATTAAAATAAAAAATGTTTCTCTCCATCCTCCCCTCTCCCATCTCCTCTCCGTACCCCCTTTTCCTCCACCCCATTCTTCTCTCTTCTCCTCTGCCAACAAGAAATACTAATGACAGTTGGCCAATGAAATCCTCTAAATAGACCTGTCATCTCTACTCCTCCAGATCAGGTCATGGTGATGGGCGTTGTTTGTCTTCTTTCTTGTCTTCCATTCTGGGAGCAGAAGGTAGAGGTCTGCTAGCTTTTCCTGGACCAACAAACTTCTTCTTCTTCTTCTTCTTCTTTTTAATTATTTGCCCTAGGGGTACAGGTCTGTGAATCATCAGGCTTATACATTTCATAGCACAAACCCTCCCCAGTGTCCGTAACCCATCCACCCTATCCCTACCCTCCCACCCCCCCAGTAACCCTCTGTTTTGTGAGATTAAGAGTCTCTTACGGTTTGTCTCCCTCCCAATCCCATCTTGTTTCATTTTTTCCCTCCCTACCTGCCATGACTCCCCACTCTGCCCCTCAGATTTCTCATATCAGAGAGATCATATGATAATTGTCTTTCTCTGATTGACTTATTTCACTTAGCATAATACCTTCTAGTCTGGACCAACCTTCTTCTTAAGTTTCTTAAAAAAAAAAAAAAGCCCAAGTGAGCAATTGTCTCTGCTCCCTTTTCAGTTGTTTTTCTTTCCTTCCCCTTTTGCTCTAACAGAGGGCATGCATAGACATAGTTTTGTAAAAGCTATTTGTTTAAATAGAAACTTGGAGCACTTGGAGAGGGAAGGGAGAAGTATCAGATGAGGTGTCTTTGGGTGAGTCATGGAGTTTTAGTAAATGGGGTGAGAATATAACAGATTAATTACAATAGCTATTGGTAGGATAGAACTAAGATGGGTTAGAATTGTCAGTATTCTTCCCACCTCCCCACTGAAGAATGAAAACATCAGAGTGGGGTAGGGAAATTGTGAGAAAGATGTGGTGGTAGCTTATGTGTGCTGGTGAATTTGGTGGTTATTTCTAATTTTAACTTGCAAAACAGGCTGGATGATTTTATTTTTAGACACAGAAGCATAGAAAACAAGAAATAAAGCTAATTTAGAAGTTTTACTTTATAAAATATTACCTAGTTTATTTGTAGGACAACTTTTTTTTTATATAGATTGGCGGGAAAAAGTAATGTAGGTGAAAAAATTCTGACATTAGAAAAAATTCTGATTTTGATTATAAAGAATATTCTCAAAATTAATTCAATCAGCGTGCCCTGTCACGTACTTTAAAGTCGGGGCTCAAGTCAGTATTCAGAAGGGTGTCAGCACTTTGTATTTAGGTGGGGCTGAAAATTTCCAGTTTAAAAAAAAACATTGGTTACATAATTATGAAACATTAGCCCAAATAAAAAGACAACTATTTGTATCTGTGCTTGTTAGTTTAGAGTTTTAACTAATCTCTAAGGGTGTTGTCCCTTGGTCAGAAAGGAAGCAAAATTCCTTCCTTGTTTACAGTAGAACATATATTCTGATATGAATACTCAAATGCATTTTTAAGTTTGAATCCCAAATAAGTTATTAGGAAATTTACCTGGTCCTGGTACCTCCACTGATTGTAAAGAACTGCTAGGGATGATTGAGTTATTTGAAAACAGTGAGAATTTAATAGAGGATTAGTACCATAGGTGCTATGTAGTCATTAGCTTCTGATATGACAGCTACCTTTTATCCATGAATTCAAAGGATGGCTTATTTTTCCATAGCAAGAATATTATTCTCAAAATATAGACTGATTATTTGGTAGAAAGATGAAAATAAAAGATTTCCTTTAGAAGCCTCCTGATTTTAAAATGCTGTATTTGCCGGTAGCGACTTGATTGAAAATGTTATCTGACTTGTATGTTAAAATGAGATTTAAATAATTGATTTAATGAGAGAGAGAATATTCAGTTACTGAAGTAATTGGTTGGCAAAGCCTTGAGAACAGAATTATTTAGTCCTAGTTATAAAGGATTGCACCTTTAATCAGGGTGCTTAATTTGATTTCTTGAATGTATCTGTGGCTTGTCTGACAAGCTCAGTAACAAATGAGTTCTGAATTGTAGGAACTGATCAAAACGTAATCAGTGTCAATTGCCATTGTTGTAGTTTATTGCATGTTGCTCTCAGTTGCTGTAATCAAGAACTGTTGAAGTGCTTTAAAAAGTCTCCAGACTTTGGAGTAATTGACTTCCTATGTATGGTGTTACGGCTGTTGAAGAATCATCGCTTTCTGTTTTACTTTGTTTTCAGAAAGTTTGAGAATAACATTGAGTTGTCATCTAGCCTTCCGCCTGCCCAAGTCCAAAGCTCTGTCAGTGGCATGTCTGCCTGAATGCAGTGGCCCTGTTCTGACAGCTTTTCTTTTTAGTGCCTTCACTAAAGAGGAAATAACTAACAAGACATTTCCTCCGCTATATAGACAAATACAGTGTAAGGGAGGGAAAAAAGAAGTCTGAAATGGCTCGTTTCTTGGGTCTTAGTTGAAACATCATTCTGGAGTGAGGGAGAAATAAAGTCTCTTGCAGGAATGTCTGATTTTTTTCCTTTGGATGATGGGAGTATAGAAAACCAGGCAAGTTCTGTTGATTAATATCACTCATCATAACCCGTTTGCTGCCTCCTCCCTTTGAGTAGGAGCCACCTCTGAATGCTTATACTTTTACTACTTCAGCTGTGGTAATTGCCTACTCATTTAAACAATTTATGGGAATCTGTGCACATTCCTGATTTGCTTTGCTGCTCTTCAGAGTTCTCTGAGAGCGTTTACTTGATCTCCATGGTGCAGACGAAAACCTGAAATTCAGACAGGTTTGGAACTGACTTGGTTTGGGTTGTGTACTGAGCTACTCAGGATGGGAGTGAGATTTAAGCCCAGGTTTGTGATAACATGCTGCACCCCCCCCCCTTGCCGGCTGAACCAACAGCCAGGTACAGTAGCCCAGCCTTAGAAGGATTAAAGGTACCACCCTACCCAGAGTGCTTACCTTTCCCTTTCTCACCATCCTCTCCTTTTATTTCAACCAAGACTCACTTTTTCCTTTTCAGACTTTACTACCTCCCTACCCCTCCCATTTGTTTGTTTGTTTAAGCCCCACATCTTTTTCTACCTAGTTTGCTAGCTATCCGAAAGGGCATTTGGAAGAAACACATCATTAACACTTATAGGACAAAGAAAACTAGTTTCATTCAGAATGAATGTCAGAAGTGTTGCATAGAGGCTTCCAATAAATATTTCTTAGATGAGTGTATTGACTGTGATGTTAACCTGAAAGTTGAGTTTAAATGTGTATATCACTGTATTGCTATTTTGGTGGATCATGCGCTAATCTTCAGAAAGGTAATAATGTTGAGTACAGATCTCAGAACGTGGAACCAAACTTACTGTCCTTTCTTCCCACCGACTTGTTGCCATTTTGCCATTAACAGTACTGACTGTTTCCCTTGTCATAACATAGTGTGATGACCGTAATGCCACCCGAGACACAGTAAAATATGTAGACACTGCAAATGTCACATGCTCCAGCCATGGCTGCTGAGTATTGTCTTTAATAATAGGAATAACGGTCCGCATCGCAGTCATCGTGGCTGTATATGCTTTGAGTTGTGAATATTGAAATCCCCCACTCTGTCCAGGTCTTCCTCCTCCCAGCCCCATCTTATCCTGTTCCTTTGAGCTCCACTACAGATCTTCTAAAGTTGCTTAGGAGTGTCTAATAATAGAACACAGCTTATACTAGAAGAAACTATGTATGTTTTTATAAGAAATCCCAGAATTAATTATTTGTGGTTTGGCCATTTAAAAGTGGAAACTTTGTGAGCCATTCAAGGGGGCTGTTGAATGTTCTGGGTTTTAATTACTGTTGTTTTTTTTTTTTTTGCTTGCTTGCTCATTAGATGTAAAAACATGCAATGAGGTGGACCTGGAAAATTCCATAGATTGGGAAGTGAAGACAATAACAAGTGCCCTAAAACAGTACTTGAGGTAAGCTCCTCTCAGTGACAGAAGGGAGGCGTGCGCTCTTGGGCATCTAACACATAGCAGATGCCAACTCTGCCCGGAGATTTCAGTCGTTGAGTTAAACCTTATGAAAAAGGGGGACATTTATGTGGGATCTGTGACTTCAAAAGTGTGGTGAGTAAGAGCTGAATGTCAGTTGTTAGGTAAGTTTCAACGCAATTGGAACAGACTTTTTTTTTTTTTTTAATTAACATATAATGTATTATTTGCCCCAGGGGTACAGGTCTGTGAATCATCAGGCTTACACATTTCACAGCACTCACCATAGTACAAACCCTCCCCAGTGTCCATAACCCAGCCACCCTATCCCTACCCTCCCACCCCCCAGTAAACCTCAGTTTGTTTCGTGAGATTAGGAGTCTCTTATGGTTTGTTTCCTTCCTGATCCCATCTTCTTTCATTTTTTAACTCCCTAACCCCCACGACCCCCTACCCTGCCTCTCAAATTCCTCATATCAGAGGGATCATATGATAATTGTCTTTCTCTGATTGACTAATTTCACTTAGCATAATAACCTCTAGTTCCATCCACGTCATTGCAAATGGCAAGATTTCGTTTCTTTTGATGGCTGCATAGTATTCCATTGTGTGTATGTATGTGTGTATATGTATATATATATATACATATACACACACACCACATCTTCTTTTTCCATTCATCTGTTGTTGGACATCTAGGTTCTTTCCATAGTTTGTCTATTGTGGACATTACTGCTATAAACATTCGGGTGCATGTGCTCCTTCAGATCACTACATTTGTATCTTTAGGGTAAATACCCAGTAGTGTGATTGCTGGGTCATAGGGTAGCTCTATTTCAACTTTGTGAGGAACCTCCATACTGTTTTCCAGAGTGGCTGTACCAGCTTGCATTCCCACCAACAGTGTAGGAGGGTTCCCCTTTCTCCACATCCTCGCCAACATCTGTTGTTTCCTGACTTGTTAATTTTAGCTATTCTGAGTGGTGTGAGGTGGTATCTCACTGTGGTTTTGATTTGTATTTCCCTGATGCTGAGTGATGTTGAGCACCTTCTGATGTGTCTGTTGGCCATTTGGATGGAGTAGACTTCGTTTTTGAAATAGATGTCTATTGTAGACATGGGTTTTAGGAGTTAAGTGTTATGAAACAGTGAGGAAGAAGGCTATTTATTGAATTCACTTAATCTTCTAGGCGAAAATGAAGATTTTTTCCGTTTAAATTTAAACCATTGAACCTAGAGGGTTTTAACGATAACACATAAATACAAAGCTATTCAAAAAGAAGTTCACTTGAGATTTGAAGCTAAACTCAAGTCTTGCATTTATTATAGAAGATATTTAGGACCAGAGTTAGATGAGGGTTCAGCATCTCTATGGGTCATTACCCTTTTTATAAAAAGGAATTTAATGATAAAAAGCTTGAGATTAGAAGAAGAACAATACCACAAGAGGGGGAAGAAGAAGTGAGTAAAAGAATGGAACAAGATCACGACCGTAATTCCTCTGCTGCGGTGCTCTGGAGGACTTTGATTTTTGTGTGGCAGCCAAAGGGCAGTGCTTCCTCAGGATGGATTCTTGGTCACCAGCACATAGGATTGTGTTTCAGGTATCTATTAATTGGGTTTGAATGAGCACATAAAATGAACTGCTATTATCTATTTTATATTTTAAGCAATCCACCTATTTGAAAACTTCCAAGCTCGTAACCCAGAGAGGTTAGTATACTGAATCCTCATAGCCTTGTTATCCTGTGTCTACAGTTATCAACATCTACCCTTCTTGTTTCTTCAGTCTTCTTACCTTCTACTTCTTTTGGATACTATTTGAAAGATTTTCTAAAACATATTGCTGTCCCCATAAATACCTAAGTATATGCTTTTAAAAAGATAAGGACTTAAAAAAGACAATACAGAAAGATAAAAAGAATATGATGATCGTACCCAACAAAACTAATATCATCCAGTACCGAGTCCATGTTTGATTTTTTTTTTTACTGATTTTGTTTTTCAAAAGGTCTTTTCATATTTATTTAAATTCCTACAGTGCTTGAGTAATGTCCGTACATTTCATTTGATTGATATGTTTTAAGTCACTTTTAATCTGCACGGTCCCCTGCCTCTGCACAGCTTTCTTCTCCCTTAGCACTTTTATTTGTTTATAAACCTGGCTCATTTTTATTTTTTTATTCTTATTTTCTTAAGGATTTGTTTGTTTATTGTAGGGGGGAGGGGTGGGGCAGAAGGAGAGGGAGAGAGAGAATCTTAAGCAGACTCCACACTGAGCACAGAGCCCAATGTGGAGCTCGGTCTCACAACCCTGAGATCATGGTCTGAGCTGAAACAAAGAGTCCGATGCTCAACCAACCATGCCTCCCAGGTCCCAACCTGGATTATTTTTAAGTAGAATTTTCTATATTTTAGATATGGCAGATTGTGTCATGGTGTCATTTAACATGTTTCTCTAGCCACCATATTTCCTCTAAATAGTTAAATTGATAGAATTCATTAGATTAGGCTTTTAAAATACTGTACATTTGGGGGTAATGGTGGCATATTGTACATTTGGGGGCAATTCAGATTAGGTTTTTAAAATATTGATTTATTCCAAGAATACATCATAGTGGTAATACATCAGGAGGCCTGTTACTTGGTTGTCCCACTTTTTCATTGCTTCCCCCCCCGCCCCAATATTATTTATTTATTTATTTATTTATTTATTTATTTATTTATTTATTTATTTATTTATTATTTTAGAGAGGAAGAGAGCAACAGAAAGTGCAAGCATGGGGAGGGGCAGAGGGAGAACCTCAAACAGACTCCCTGCTGAACGTGGAGCCTGACGTGGGGCTCAACCTCACAACCCTGAGATCATGACCTGAGCCGAAATCAAGAGTTGGACACCCCGGTGCCCTGGGTTGTCCCACTTTTTAATGAGATTAAAATTTTCAGTGGGTTTAGATGTGTATTACCTATTTTTGAGTATTTTATTTAAACAAGTTATTTTAACCACTGTTTAAATTTTTTTTTTCTTGAACTATGTAGTACATTATTGCTGTCCCTAGTTGATAAAGGGATGAAAGTAATGCTCAATCTACATGTTAACGTCTCCCTATCTGCCACTGATAGTGACTAACTGGTTTGGATGAGACTTATGGACAAAATGAGTCTCCTTAGCTCCCACTTGGGGATTAGAATGTAAGCTTCCTGAAGATGTGTCTTGTTCATCGCAGTTAGCTCCAGCATCTAGAGCTGTGTCTGTCACCAGGACACAGGGCTTCTTGACTTGGGAAATTTTGCTTCCCCCAGGAGATACATAGTAATGTCTGGAAATACGGTTGGTTGCCACGATTGCCGGAAAGGGGGTGCTACTGGCATGTGATGGGGGGAGGCCAGTGATGGGCTGTTAAACATCCTGCAGTGCAGGAAGCAACCCACCATTGCTCCCAAATGTACGGAATGTTAGTGCTGAGATTGAGAAAGCCCATAAGAGATGGATGAAGGAAAGAATGGGAGAGGAATATAAAAATACGATGAGTTGCATATATGAACTTGAGGAGCAAAGGGTGCTGCCGCTTTAGGAGGTAGCTTTAAATCCATTTTACTCTTTGGTAAATTCATGGCTAATCCAGTTAAAGGGATTGACCAAGGGGACTCAGTTATTGGTGGGAAACTAAAGGCAAAAATCCAGTTGTTTTATAATAAATTGCATGGGTGTTTTTTTGTTTGTTTGTTTTGTTTTGTTTTGTTTTACCCTGTTCCACATGGTTCTTTTTTTTCCTGGTGGGGTAAGTCGTTTAATAAACTTAGAGGATCTTTTTATTGAGTACTGTACATAAAATTTTTTTTTGGTTCTTGATACTTTCTGAAGCTAGTCCCTTATCGCTCCTGGTCTTATGTTGCTTTTTCTGCCTTTTTCTCTCATTATGTTGCTTTATCCTTTTGAATTCTGCTTTTAAGCAAACATTGCCTACAGAACAACATTATGAGATGCTATTATTATATAACTTCACTCCTAACAATATACGCAGTCTGCCTGAATGTGATAAAGTGATTATCATAAAATGGCAGATGCCTTGGGAGATTTTGAAAGTTAGGTTGCTGTTCTTTCCCCTTGTTATTTTTAGCAACTGAAAATGCAGTAATTAGGATTTAAGTAATACTTTCTCTAGTGATGCACCAAAGGGGAGGAAATGGAGTTTTTATTTTGGCTATCTGGTTATGGCCTGAGCCTGTGCATTTCTTTCAGTACAGGAGGTAATATGGTGTGATGGTCAAGAGCATGGTGGGAGCCAGCCTGTGTGGGCTGGACTCCCAGCTTTGTCACCTAAGGTACCGGAGCACGAAGTTGAAGATAGCTTTTCTCACCAAAAAAGCTGTTGCTCTTGAATTCTTGTCACTGCAAATAGCCTAGCCATCTTATTGGTTGGGAGATTGGAGGTGTAAGGAGGGAAGTAGCCAAACCCCTAAAACACTAAGAGAAAGATAAGATGTGCAGCAGATACATGTATGGCATCTTCTTATTTTTTCTACTGACTTGAGGCAGAAATTCTTTACTTTAGTGTTTTAGAGGGCCGAATACCAGCTCCCTGATTGATTATCTATCTAGTCAGACCATAATTTTGATTTGCACCAATGTGTTCATTATAATGGCTTCCCATTGTGAGGGGACAAATGAGCTGTTCTGTGAGGTTTTTTGTAAACTGATTTGACCTAGAGGAAACTTTTAAAGCCTGGAAATTGGAGTGGAACTTTTCAGAAAGAAAATGCCAGCTTAGATAAATACTATGATTTATATTCATAGACAGATCCCAAGGGGTGGCAAAGAGAGGTAGCTTGAAACATGTTGGATGGCAAGTTGAGAGATACAGTGACTCGGCATGATATATTTCGTATGGAGAACTTGTCACGTTCATTACTGCTTCCCTACCACCAACTATATTTAATACTTATTATTTATGCTGCATTGACGAGCAGGCATATGACAATGGTCGAACTAGCTCGTAGAAGGTATTTTTATGCAAATTCATTTTTATTGGAAAAGAAAGGCTCTCTATGGCTTTTCTAAGTGTTCTCTTCCACCCCTCTCCCCCCAGTTTTCTTTTCAGGACTGTTTAGCTTTCCTTCTGTGCCAAGTCATCATTTTCCTTCCTTGCCATTTTTCACATATTTTGAAACAAAACCTGAAGGTTTACTTCTTTTTATTTAGGCTGTGGTATAATTGATTTTATTTTTCTTCTTTAAATGAGAGCGTAGGAGATGAAGGGGCGGGAGAGAAGAAATAAGGAACAGCTTTTCTTCACTAGGGCTTTAAGTTTTAATTGATGTGCATATGGTTGTGTGTGTGTGTATACTATAGAATCCTAAGTTGTATGTAGGGAATATGACCTGTAAATATATTTTTATCTCTGTTTTATTTGTTTTTTAAACAGCTTTACTGAAGTGAAATTGACTTTGATAAACAATATATTTTTATAGGGTACACTGTGGTGAGTTTGACATGTGCATACACCTGTAAAGCAGTCACTGTAATCAAGACAGTGAACCTAACTACTGCCCCCCAAAGTTTCCTCATGCCCCTGAGGAATCCCTCTCTCCCACCCTTCCCTTTTTCCTCCCTCATTCCTAGGCAACAACTGGTCTGCTTTCGGTCACTACATTAATTTGCATTTCTTAAAATCTCATATAAATGGAATAAAAATACCTTTAAAAAAATATCTGGGTTCTTTCATTTAGCATAATTAGAAGTTCATTTGTGCTGTAGCATGTACCAGTTGTTCAATAGTTCATTCCTTCTTGTTGCTAACCAGTGTTCCATTGTAGGGATACATCACAGATATATATATATATACACACACACACACATACGTATATACATTTTAAAGATTTATTTATTTGAGAGCGAGGGTACACTTGAATAGGGGAGAGGAGCAGAGGGAGCAGGGGGGAGAATCTCAAGCAGACTCCCCACTAAGCATGGAGCCTGATGTGGAGCTCGAAACCGCGACCCTGAGATCGTGACCTGAGCCGAAATTGAGTTGACTTGAGCCGACTGAGCCACCCAGGCGCCCCTATGCCACAGATTTTTTAAAAAATCCATTCACCTTTTGATGGGTATTCAGGTAGTTTGTAGCTTTTGGCTATTACAAATAAAGCTATCAAAATCCTTTCTGTACACATCTTTGAGTAAACAGGCTTATATTTCTCTTGGGTCAAGCCTAGGAATGGAATGTCTACCTACATTGTATATTTTGGGAAACTGACCAACTTTTTTTTTTTTCAAAATGGTTATATATTTTATATATTTTTTGCATTCTCACCCTAAATGTGCAAGCGTTCCATTTCCTCTACATCCTTGCCGACTCTTGATATGGTCTGTTTTCTTTATTTTAGCCGTTCTAACAGGTGTGTGGTGGTATCTCATGTGCTGTGAACTTTCACTTCCATAATGACTGATAATCTTAAGCTTTTCTATGTGCATATTTGCTATTTATGCATCTTCTTGGGTGAAATGTCTGTGTCTTTCATGCAATTAAAAAAAACTGAACTATTTGTTTCCTTATTATATTTTGATAATTTTTAACTGTATTTTGGATACAAGTCCTTCCTCAGCTATGTGCTTTGCAAATGTTTTCTTTGGTCTGTGACTTGTCTTTTCCTTCTCTTAATAGTGTCTTTCAAAGAGCATCAATTTTGATGAAGTTCCAGTGTATCGGTTTTTCTTATTTTGAATTATACATTTGGTTATGTATCAAGACATCTTTGCCTAATCCAAAGTCACAAAGGTTTTCTTTTGTATTTTATTCTAGAAGTTTTATAGTTTTAGGTTATACTGTTAGATCTATGATCTGTTTTGAGTTCATTTTTGTGCAACATATGAGATATGGATCCAAGTTTGCTTTTGAATATGAATGCTCAGTTATTCTAATACCATTAATAGGAAGAGCTATCTTTTTCCCCCTGAACTGTCTATTGAGATGATCATAGAGGTTTTCTATTTCAGTTTGCTAGTGTGGCGAATTGCATTCATTTTGTTTTAATATTAAGGAAGTACCACATTTGTGCGATAAACCCACTTGGTCATGATGTATTATCCTTTTATTTATCTTGTTGAATTTGAATCTTGTTGAGTTTATTTCTGTTTTTGCTTATTTGGGGTTTAATTTACCTTTTTTTTTTTTTCTGACTCTCCAAGATCGAAAGTGAAGTCATTGGTTTAAGGCCTGTCTTGTTATATACATGTTGAATGATACAAATTTACCCCTAAATACTACCTTACTAATGACATCCCTTAAACTCTGATATCTTGTGTTTTCATTTCCATTTTGTTCAAAATACTTTCTAGTTTCTTTTTCCTTGGGGTTTTCCAGATATTTTTCTATTACTGATTTTTAATTCAATTTTTATTGTAATCAGAGAAATAGCTGGTATAAATTAAACCCTTTTAAATTTATTGAGATTTGTTTGATGGCCTGAAATATAGTTTATCTTGATAAATGTTCCATATATACTGGGAAAGAGTGTATTTTCTGCTCCTTTTGGATGGGATATCATTTGGATGAGGGACATATCAATTAGGTAGAACTGGTTGAAAGCTTTATTCAAATCTTCCATATCCTGATTTTTTTGTCTACTTGTTCCATCAGTATTCAAACAGAGAAGTATTTAAGTCTCCACCCATAGGTGTGGATTTGTCTGTTTCTTCTTATAGTTCCGTCAGTATTTGCTTCATGCATTTGAAACTCCTGTTATTATTAGACACATTAACATTTAGGATTATTATGTCTTGTTGATTAATTTTCCTCTTTAGCAATATGAAATGAGCTCCTTTATCCCTGCATTTTTTCTTGGCTTTTATATGTCTTAAATTTTTGTGTGTGTATATGTCTTTGATTTTTCTTTTTTCTTAAGCATTTGAAGAGGAATTTCTGGGTTACACAATTTAAACCTCTTAAAGATTTTTAATATCTTGCCAGATTGCCCTCTAGGAAGACTGTGCAGATTGATACTTGTCTAAGTGTTCTTTAAGTGTTTTTACAGAGTTCAGAGATCTGGTCTTTTAAAATTTAAGATATGTATAAAGATTGAACTGTAGCGTTCTGTTGACCACAGGACAAAATACACTACCATTTGTGTAATCTGCTTGGTAGAAAATTAAAATTATGTGGGCATTTTTCACGTTGTTACTTATTTTGTGTCTCTTTTATTGTTTCATAGGCATAAGCCAAAAATGGATATCTTATTTCTGTAATAGAGATTTGTAAGAGGAGAGGACATGATCTTTGTTTAACAAAGTTTTAAATTTTTTTTATAGCAGCTTCAGTTAATATCCTAGAGATGATTTTCAAAACTATATGCTTATATTTGGTTGGACAGAATGTTTGACTTTAAATAAGTTAGTATGTGGAGAAGAAGTTTTATATATATAATCTCAGATGTTCGTAAAGGTATTCTCCAAGATTAAATATGAAATATGTGATTAGATCTGATAGGGATTTGTGGCTGCTTAAACTTTGGTAGTGCCTGGTACAGATAGTGCTTAATAAAGTAATTCATTTGATTTATGTATCTTTTAATATGTAAAAAAATTCCTAGGGATAGTTCTACACATTAACTGAGAAATGTATATCACAAGGAGCAGTGACCTGTTTGGATGTGTTTGGTAATTCTGGGCTGTCCTTTTCATACAGGAGTCTTCCGGAGCCTCTTATGACCTATGAGTTACATGGAGATTTCATCGTTCCAGCCAGTAAGTATTATGTAGAGGTGTAGTGGTTGACAGTGTGTTTAAACTAAAGTTTCCACATGAAAAATCTCGCTTAATGTTCTTGTAATCTGTGTTAACAATAGAAATCACATTAGAAGATGTTTAGTCTCTTCCTCTTTTAGAGGGTGAGAAAGAGGGACTATTAATATATTCATTCATTCATTCATTCACATTTATTTATTGCCTACTGTGTGCTAATCACTGATAGATACTGGGTATGTGGAGCCCCGAAAGGATTTCTGCCCCCAGGAGTCCATTCTCCAGCAAGTATTGGGGCGCACGCACCTTCCATTAACCCATAAAACATAGAATCATGGCATGAGCAAAACGCTTTGGGAACATAGAAGTATTTAACTTGCAGAAGGTTGGGGAAGATTAGCAGATTTGGAGAGATTAGCAGGTTGGAAATGGCTTTACATAGAAAGATATTTAGATGGAAATTACAGGCAGAAGGAGTAATGTGAGATAATGCCAGAAGCCCACACAGTATCCGATAGAGAGTGAATTATATGTGATAAAATGTTAAATAAAAAAGGCCTATAGTTGGTAGAATTTTAATTTGTGATTAAATTTTTTGTGAGTCATACTCATTTGAAGCTGTCTTGTTTTCTCTCTTATTCATACACCTCAGTTTTTGTGTTGACACATGGTGTTTAATCATCAGAGTCGTCTGTAATACATTGGTGTGAGGTATTTAATAGTTAAGGAGATGAGGGTTGAGACATGTGAAGTCACTTGACAGATTATAGGGATCTTTATTTAAAATTCAAAACCCTTTCTCCACTGGCTAAAACCTGCAGGATTGGTTTTCACAGGTGCACTGACAGTAGCTATAATTGTATTTTTATTTCCTTTTTTTCCCCTTCCCCCTTGGATGTATTCCATAGTTTAATCTGTTGAAAAATTTAGAGCAGTCCCTTTGGGCCCTGTGTTACTGCTGCCCGGACATTGCCTTAAACATTATCTTCTTGTGAGGTCTTTGGGGCAGCCAGCGTAAAGGTTCCTAGTGTGTTACAGATAGAAGCAATGTGTAGGCACAACCAGACTGTGCCTATAAAATTGACCTTCGGAAAAGGCAAAAATATGGGTCTACCCACTTCTGTTTTTACGTGGAAGAGGATTTTTTTTTTCTTTTAAAGGGAATTTGTTTGAGCAAGGAAGTGGGGGGAAAGTTTTCTTGGCAAAAACTCAAGCAAATGCTTAGTTGTTTTGATTCCTTCCCTGTGGCATTTTTGGCAAACAGGGGAAAAGAAATTAAACTCCAGTTGGAGGACAATTGTTTCATGTTGTTCGCCTCAGAGACTGGAAAAAGCAGAAGAGTGCCAATTTTCATCTAGAATCCTTTGAATGGGAGAAAGATAAAGTGATTATGGAGTAAAGTATTAAATTACCACAAGTTAGTGTCATTATGATTATCACGCCTTGCAACTGAAGCCGGTGTGTTTGAAATTCTAATGTCAATGATTTTTACCAGATGAAGACTTCGTAAGAGGCAGGAACTTGTGAGTGGTAATGGAGTCTGTGGTGGTAGGAAAGGAATTTAAAGAGCTTGGGGCGCCTGGGTGGCTCAGTGGGTTAAAGCCTCTGCTTTCGGCTCAGGTCATGATCTCAGCGTCCTGGGATCGAGGCCCGCATGGGGCTCTCTGCTCGGCAGGGAGCCTGCTTCCTCCTCTCCCTGTCTCTCTGCCTAACTCTCTGCCTACTTGTAATCTCTCTCTCTGTGTCAAATAAATAAATAAAATCTTAAAAAAAAAAAAAAAACAGCTTGTCGAGGCCGTCCTTGAGCGATGTGGTAGAAGAGACGGTAGCATCACCTGCTAGCCTGGCGCCTAGTGTTTGGCCTCCCGACTTTCTGGGGATGCTGTGAAAGAGTCTCCACAATGATTTGAATAACAGGCCTGTTCCAGAGAAATACTATAGCTACTGTAATTATTGGCATGTGTTTGCACCCAAGTGGAGTTGCGGTTGGAACAGGACCTGTAGTTACCTTCTTTAATGAGAAAAAGTACATGTGTTAAATGGGTGTATCCAGTATTCCTAGTGTGGACTTTAATTTTTTTATTTGAGTCTCTGTGAGTACCCTCCTCAGTCCTCACTGTGCCTCTCTTAGGAAAGAGTGTGGGAGCAAATTCTCTGCTCTTCTGCACATGGACTTGCAAGAATTACATAAAAACAGTTACAGAAGTCAGGTGGTCAAAATTAGTCTCCCCTTTTGAATATTGTTGGAAAATTGAGATTGTAGTCAGGCTGTCATTTTCCATTAACAATGGCACAGATGACCTTGTTGTGTGAAAGTGTCTGTTAGCAGAGCTGACTGCTAAAATTATCAAGCATCGCCAGTCTTTGTTACTGCTTCTCACACCGGCATGGAAACTAATTTTTTATTCCTTTCAGTCACGTGTGGTGGTTTCCATCTGTTCTGGGCTGTTGAGATGGTCTCTTTTTGCTCCCCCCTGAGAGTTCTGGAGGTTTCTCTTGGGTCCCTTTATTTTCTCTCCTCAGTTTTCTTCTCTGTAGGCTTCTGTTGTATTTGCCAGGTTATTATATAATAAAGGATATGATAGAGGATATGGACAAAGAGCCAGATGAAGAGATATGTAAGGTGAGATCCAGAAGTGTCCTGAGTGCAGAAGCTTCTGTCCTTGTGGAGCTGGGGTGTGGCACCCTCTGGGCATGTAGATGTGTTCACCCACTCCGAAGTTCACCAGACTCTACTGTCTTTGTGGAGGTGTTACTATGTGGGCATGATGGATTATGAACTCCATTTCCAGCCTCTCTCCCTCTCGGAAGAATGGGAGGTGGGACTGAAAATTCTAAACTTCTAATTATGGCTTGGTGTTTCTGATGACCTGCCCCCCACCCCCGTCTGGGAGCCCATCAGAAGTCACCTCATTTGAATAAAAGATGATCTTATCATCCAGGAAATTCCAAAGGAGTTAAGAGCTTGGCGTCAGACACTCCTATCACTTACGAAATTATGGAGGTTGTCGGAGCTTTGTGTCAGGAGCTAGAATCAAAGACTAAATATTAGGACACAAGATTCCCTGAGCACTCCTATTTACAAGACTTTTAGGAGTTCTATGTCAGGAACCAGAAGCAGAGACCAATATATATTTATTATTTCATACCATCCATCTTGTGAGAAAATATAATGAACTCTTAGTATATAAATTCATAAGATGAAAACCTAGTTTACTTGGTCTGTGCAGGAATGCAAAAGATTGTGCCCATCTAGGGAAGGCTATTAGGTATCTACCTGGATGTATTACCTCTGAGAATGTTGGTTCATGGTCTGTGTCTTAGCCTTTCAGGCTCAGAGTTCTTGATATATCATATTGATAAAAATTGGACCCATTCAGGATTAGACTCATGTTGAGCTTAGCCTGAGAATGACCACCAAAGCTTGGATGCCTAATATGGCATCATACAAAAATATTTTCCTCCTGACCAAGAATACTTATCTTGCTATCTTCTGTATGTTTTCTTTCAGTAGTCAAGTTACCTGGGAAGCAAAATCATAATCATGAATCTCTTAAGTCACTTATGATGAAAAATATAACTGTTAGAGGATCTAGGGCATTGGTATTTGCCTAACTGGAATGTGCTGTCCTAGTTGGTAAACCTGCATGAGAAGCAGGAAAATCATGTGGTCTTAGTTGGGAAGGACTTGGAAACCTGGACATTAAAGGAATTGAATTCCTAATGACATCAAGCTATTTTAGCTGGATATATTCATTTCCCAATGGATAGGGTCACCCATAGAAGAACTTAGATACTTGATGGCTGTTGAGTGAAGTACCTTGGGTAGTGTTTGGATGAACACCCCTAATACTTTCTTAAAATTATAGCACTATTGACTTATGACATTTAAATATTGAAATAATTTAATATTTATCTGCCTGGGTATCTTTGATAAGCTCCAGTAAGCTATGATCATATCTTTTTCAGTCTCAGTTCGTTGGCACAGCATCATAGACATTAAGTGTTGTGGATGCTGATTTTTAGTTTCACAATTAAAAATGCTTTGGTATTACAGTAAACTAATTCCCTGGCATATGTTAGGAATCTGGTGTTATGATTAATTCAGTATCCTAGATTTATTTATTTATTTTTTTTTTTTTTTATTCATTTGACACACACAGAGAGAGATTACAAGTAGGCAGAGAGGCAGGCAGAGAGACAGGCAGAGAGAGAGGAGAGAGGAGGAAGCAGGCTCCCCGCTGAGCAGAGAGCCCGATGCGGGCCTCGATCCCAGGACCCTGGGATCATGACCTGAGCCGAAGGCAGCGGCTTTAACCCACTGAGCCACCCAGGCGCCCAGTATCCTAGATTTAAAAAAAGTTACGCTTTTCATTATATAATTTATATAAATTAAAATGAAATGCATATAGCATAAGCCCCTGAAGATAATTTATCTAATTATGTAATTTATCATTTAGAAAACTTCTTTTGAGTGCCTAAAGTTATTATGTCGCAACCACGTGGAAATGCCCATTTAGTAGGGATTTCTGATTAATGTTAAAATAAAATGGAGAAAGAAGTAGTTTTACTTTAAAAGCCTTACTTCCAGGGCTGCCTGGGTGGCTCAGTCCGTTAAGCATCTGACTCTTGATTTGATTTCAGCTCAGGTCATGATCTCAGGGTCCTGGGATCGAACCCGCATCGGGCTCTGTGTTCAGCGGGGAATCTGCTGGAGATTCTCTCTCTTCCTCTGCTCCATGCCCCTACCCTCCCCAAAATAAATAAATAAATATGAAAAAAGTGCCTTACTTCCAAATACCCTTCTTTTTGAAAGAGGGGAAAGAGCAGGCTTGGGAAAAATGCGTGTGTGATTTCAAATGAAGATGGATGTGGGAGAAGCACTCAAAGAAGGGAGTGGAAGACTTTGATTCTATTTTTCAAAACTGATTCTACTGTTTTTAGAAATGAAGAACCTTAACCTTAGAGAGTGGGAAATGATTTCTCTAGCTTGTGTTTCTGAATAAGTAATAAATCCCCAAATATTAAAATTAGATTTTCTTTAGAGGGAAATGATTATTAATGACAAGGTAGACAACATCAGCTAGAGGTAGCTTTTTAGTGCAAAGTTTTATAAAATTTTCAGTTTTTGAATGCATGAAATTCTTATCATAGGCAGTTATCTTTTTCTTCCTTTGGAATTATTTTTATTATTTTTCAGAGTCCTGACTTTAAATTTCCCCCTACTTTAGTTTTTTTTAAATTAAAGCTGTGAATTGAAAATGTTATTTTTAAAAAAAATTCTTTCATTTTTCTCCAACTTTGATTTAGTAAGGTATTTTCTTGGTTTTAACTCCAGACAAAAACTTGATTATAATTTATCACCTAATTTGTGTTTTTTTAAAGTATTGTATACGAAGTATTGACACATGGTGTTACATTAGTTTCAAATATACAACACAGTGATTTGACAAGTCTATTTGTTATACTATAATCATTACACGTGAGGCACCGTCTGTCACCGTATCATTGACTACATGCCCTGTGCTGTACCTTTCATCCCCCTCACTTATTCATTCCGTAACTGGAAGCCTATACCTTCTACTCCCCTTCACCCATTTTACCCATCTCCCTACCTGCCTCTCTCCCACAGCCACCTGTTTGTTCTCTGTGTTTATGAGTCTGTTTCTGCATTTTTTGTTCATTTGTTTTTGTTTTTTAGATTACACATTTAAATGAAGTCATATGGTATTTTTCTGCTGACTGATTTCATCCCTCTAGGTCCATCTATGTTGTTGCGAATGCCAAGATCTCATCTGTTTTTATGGCTGAGTGATATTCCTTACTAACTCTCTAGATAGTTGTACTTTTGTTTTCAGTGACAAATTTGGTCTGTATCTAAGAGGTTTTTTTTTCCCCCTAAGATTTTATTTATTTGAGAGAGACAGCACAAGTAGGGGGAGCGGCAGGTAGAGGGAGATGGAGAAGTAGACTCCTCACTGAGTGCGGAGCCCAGTGCGGGGCTTGATCCCAGGACCCTGAAATCATGACCTGAGCTGAAGGCAAACACTTAACTGAGCCACCCCAGCACCCCTGTATCTGAGAGTTTTCATTATGTAATATGATTTGATTATTTGTATTCTTTATCAGATGCCTTTTCATTTCTTAGCCTTTTTGCTTCCTTTGTCTTTAGCAACAACTGTGTCCTGTGTCCTGAAATCTCATTCCTCACTGTAAAACATTACTGTTGGAAGTATAAACTGGAACAGATTTACCTGTACAGTCACTGGAAGGAACTCAGGTGTTCATAGAATTGATGGTGTGGTGCTCCTTTTAATGCCATGGAGAGATGTTCATGGTACATTAAATGAAATAGGTGGTTCACACGTTTCATTTTGAAAAAAGGAAGCCAAATTCTGAAGGGATTAAACCTAAAATTTACCAGCCTCAGTTAGGGTGAGATTTATTACGGGTAGCTTAATGTAAGTGAACTTTTTGTTGAAGTGTAATATAAATGTACGTGAATAATAAGTATACAGCTTAATGAATTTTCACATGTTAAGATAGCCATGTAATCAGCCCTGGATCAAGAAATAAGATATGGTCAGAGCCCCAGAAATCCTTTTTCACACCCACATGGTCCCTTTGACATACGAGCACTCCCCCGACTTTTGGCACCATAGGTCCAGAGGTTAGGGTTGCTGCATTTGCATTGTATCTAAATGGAATCATCCAATACCCTCTTTTGCTTTCAGCTTCTTTTGCTCATCGTGTGACATTCCTCCGTGCTGAGTGAATCAGCAGTTCATTCTCACTCCTTGTGGTATGGGATTCCTTTGTACGAACACACTACAGTGCATTTATCGGTTCTCTTGATGAGACTTGAGTGGTTTTGGATTATCAGTAGTGCTACTGCTGTGAACATTCTAAAATGTGTCTTTAGTGAACGTTTATGTGCATTTCTCTTGGTTTTGAGTAGAATTTTTGGGTTGTGGGTTGGAATGTGTGTGTTCAACTTCAGTATGTGCTGCCAAAAAGTTCTCCAAAGTGATTGTGCCATTTAATTATTCCCACATAGCTAGAGTTTCATTTACTTCATATCCTTGCCAGAACTTAGTACTATATTCCTTTAAAGGCATTCTGCTAGGTGAGTAGTAGTAGCTCATTGTAGTTTTAATTTTATTTCCCTGATAATGAGATTTAGCACTTTTTCATATATTTATTGGTCACATGGCTAGCTTTTTCCTGAAATTCCTGTTCCAGTCTTTTGCCTGTTTTTCTTTTGGATTGTCTCTTTCTTTTTGGATTGGTTAGTAGTCTGATGGTAGTCTGATGGTGTGTTCTTTCTCTACTATATGTATTTCAAATTATTAGTGATTGCTTTTACTGGGTTGTTTTCTGTACGTTTTCTAAAATTTTAACAGAGCAGATACTTAGTTTTTATAGTACGGAAAAAGTAAAACCATCATCATTTTGAGAAACAGGTTTCTGAAATCAGAAGAAAACAAAAACCATATTATCTCACTTACATGTGGAACCTTAGAAAAGACAAACAACAAGCAAGCTGATAGATACAGAGAACAGATTGGTGGTTGCCAGGAGCTGGAAAGTGGGCAAAATGGGTGAAAGGAGATAGAAGGTACAAACTTCCAGTTATAAAATAAGTAAGTCATCAGGATGGAACGCACAGCATGGTGACTATAGTTAATAATACTGTTTTGTGTATTTGAAAGTTGCTAAGAGAGTAAATCTTCAAAGTTCTTTTTTTCTCTTTTTTTAAATATTTATTTGGGATAGAGCTTGAGAGAGAGCATGAGTGGGGCGGGGGGAGGGACAGAGGGAGAAGCAGAAGCAGACTCCCCACCGAGCAGGGAGCCTGACGCGAGACTCAATCCCATGATCCTGGCAGACGCTTAACCAACGGAGCCACCCAGGCGCCCCAATCTTAGAAGTTCTGATCCCAAGAAAAAGATATATAACTGCGTGGTATTGGATGTTAACTAGGTGTATTGTGGTGGTCATCTAGCAATATATACAAATATTGAATCATGTTGTACATATAATGTAATATGTCAGTTATATTTCAATAAAAACAAATTCCCCTTTCTTGATCTTTACCACTCTTCCCCCTTCCCTTCTGTTTCTTGATTTTTGAATGAATGGTCTGAAATCCCACTCTCTCTGTCCCTTCTAGCCACTCACTCATTAACCTGCTTGTATCACTAGAGAGGGACTCCCAGCTGGCCAGCTTAGTGGTGGGTGTCCAGGCCCCCTCCCAGTCTTGCTCTTCCTCAGTCTCTCGTTAACTCTTGATACCACTGGCTACCCAGGCCTTGCCTGTTTCTTCTCATTTGACTTTTTCATGACATTGAACCTCCTGGCTCTCCCTCCTCTTCCTCCTCCTGTGCTTTGTTTAGCCCCCATTGACATCTCCACTGAACGTTGATGGAGCTCTTTTCCTCACAGGACGCTCTGTTAGCTTTCTGGGGTCAGGCAACCTTGGCCATGTGCTGGAGGTCCCCCCACCCCTCCGGAGAATATTGCTCCCTTCATCTCTAATGCCTCCCGCCATTCCCAGCTCCCTGTTAGATATCTGCCCCTTGCACATCCCTTCCTCCATCACTCCCGCCAACATTGTCCCCGTCAAATCAGCCTTGTCTCCTCTGCTCCCGTCTGTCCGTGGGACTGACCACAGTACCGCATAACCCAGGCATGAAACACTGGTCATCTTTGCCTCCTTCCTTCTGATCCATGGCTGGTCTGCAGCTAGATCCTGTCAATTCTGTGTATTCCATAGGAGCTCTCATGTAGTAAGAGTAAGTGCAAACAACAGCAGAGATGATGGCTAACAGCGATGGAGCGCCTGTTGTGCCCACCACTGGTGCTTGACTTTTTGCAGGTGTTACCTCCCTGCATCTCATAATGCCCTTTGGAGATAGTGCTGTTAACTTCATTTTGCAGATGAGGAACTAAGGCCCCAAACCCTCTGTTAGTAGGTATCTTGCTCTTGCTGTCAGCTGGAAATAGCAATTATGATGCCTGTCTGCCAGGCTCTACTTCCTTACCTGTAATTCTACCACCCGCCCCTCTTCCTGCCTCATCATTACTTCTTGCCCAAATAGTGTTTCCCTCCTGATTTGCTTTTTTCCCCATTCGAATCCATCCTCCAAAAACGTCAGGTATATCTCCCCAAACTTGACTCTGTTCATATCTCTTCCCAGCCTTACTTACGGTGACTGATTTAGAAGCCAACAATAAAGACAGATTCTTCAGAGTAGCTTTTACATACCAGAGTTTGGCTTTGGACTTTCCATAAGCTTAAGGTGCTCTCTCTGTGTAGGCTGTGCATTTTCTCATCCTGTTTGCAGAATCTGGAGTGTGTCCCTAACTCCTCATTTCTGCCTTGCTTGAAATTCTTCCCTGTTCTTGAGGACCCAACTCCAATATTCTCCCTTACGTGAAACCCTTCCTCAGCTTCTGCCAGCTCTCCATGTGACTCCATGCAGTCCATATTGTCCTTTCTGTGGCCTTAACTGCTCACTGAATTTTCATCAGTTGTTTGAATTCTGAAAATTCTAGTGGAGGTCTCAATAATCATTTTATTGATTTGATATTTTCTGTCAAGAACACGATAAAGGGAATTTGGGCATGTTGCTAATAAGAGCCATGGATAATTCATTCCAGAGCCTAAGGGAAAAAGTGAGTGTGTTAGTTCCCTAGGGTTGCTGAATAGCTTCAATCAGTCAGTCAGTCAGTAAGTAAATTCACTCACTCACTCACTCACTCACTCACTCACTCACTCACAGTTTTAAAGAATGGAAGTCTAAAATTAAGGTGCAGGTTGGTAGGGCTGACCTCTAAAGGCTCCAGGGAAGGCTCTTTCCTTACCTCTTCTGGCATGTGGTGGTTCCCACCTATCCTTGGCATTTCTTGGTTTGTACATACGTCACTCCAGTCTCTGCCTTCACTGTCACGTGGTGGTCTCCCATGCGTCTATCTTCATATGGCCACCTTCCCTTTGTGTCTTTGTTGTCTTATAAGGGCACTAGACGTACGAGATTAAAGGACCGCTCTACTCCAGTATGATCTCATCTTAACTGATGGCTTCTGCAATGACTCTATTACCAAATAAGCTCATTATGTTAAGCATGTCTTTTTATTCTGATGTTTTGACATCTGGGGCTTTACTGATCCTGGGGAGAACACCCTTTCTGGGGCTAACCAATTCCTTGAGATAGTAAACTGAGCATGCTTCCCATATGCCAACCAATCCAGAACCCATTTTCTCTCCCTGACTCTGTCTTTGGGCTCTTACACTCCAAGTCCATATTCTCCTGCTCTGATCACCTCAGGGCCTGCTACCGGATGTCTCGGCAGAGCCTCTGTGCTCCAAAGCCTGCTAAAATAATTCCAACCAACCAATCCTGAGTCTGCTCACTCTGCCTCACCTCTTCCTTCACATGGAAAACACAATAAAGCCTCTTACCCACATTTTCCCCCTTCTTCCCTCTGCCTCTTGGCTGACGCTGGCTTACCATGCCTCCTGTTTCTAGGGGGTATAAGTATAAAACTCTTCCTTCAAGTCATTTCCCTATCTGTGTGTCTTACCATACCTGATTGAAATAAATCCCAGGTATGTTTTAAAAACAGTTATGTTCTAAGACATTAGGGGTTAGAACCTAAGTCTATCTTTTTGAGGGATAAAACTCAACCCTAAGGGGGAAGAACCTATTTGCCCCTATTTTATTTGCATTCGGTTGTAGGACAGTGACCCAGTGACTTGACTCCTTCAAGTGATGAGCAGACTTGAAGTCCAGCACACAAGAAGGAGAAGCTGTAGTAGCCCTCTGTTCTTAAGTATCACGCTAGGGAAAGGCACTCATTGCATTCACCCTGAAATGATCTCCAGGACAGGCGTAGAAGACTAAGAAGAGGGCAAAAGATAGACCCCCCTCCCTTTTTTGGAGTGGGGGGTAAGGTTGAAATACGTTTAAATTCTCTGTTGAAAAATGTTGAATGGATGAGCTGTTGTCATGGTTGATTTTTAGGACTGTTTGTGATTCTGAGTAATCTAACTATTCTTTACTTTTTTCTTTTATTTTTTAAAGAAAGTGGAAGCCCAGAGTCTCGTGTTAATGCTATCCATTTCTTGGTACACAAGTTGCCGGAGAAAAATAAAGAAATGTTGGATATTTTGGTGAAACACTTAACGAAGTAAGCTCCTTTGTCTTCCTAACTTTCTTTGTCTCACTTTGGGTGCCATGTGGGGTTCTTGGATTTGTAACGGTTGGAAGTGGGACTGGCTACACAATACCACGGACCACGCCTGGAAAGGCAGGCTGGACAGTTGACTCACTGTGTATGTTTTGGACAAGAGCATTGAAATGTGATGCTTTCGTGAAGTCGTATAATTATTTGCTTAACATCATTGCCAGCAACTTGGGGTTTGATTGGAAGTAAAAGAAGAGAATATTATACACTTCCCTGTACACAGATTCTGGAAATGTGATTATAAGTCTGTTAGCGAATTTAGTCTGGTTTCACACCTACCTAACTCTAAGTTTGAACATGGCCTTTAAGTTAGTTTAATCCAGTAATAGGTAGTTATTTCATAGGATCCATTCTAGTCTTTTTATTCCTTCTTTAACAAGCAAGCAAAATCTAATCATTAGTGGAGAAATTAGCCCTTTCTTCATCTACAAATGACTCTTAGATCATTACAATTATAGAAATTTGGAGGTAAGAGGAAGCTGAGGAATGCTGTTTTGAAAGTTTTTATTTTTCTTTTATTATCTTATTTATTTTATTATGTTTTTATCTTACATAAAAAGAAGCTGAAGGCCAGAGGATATTATGACCTGCCAAGTGTCCTACAACTGGTGGAACCATATTCATTCATTTAGTCAACACATATTTATCAAATGCCTTTTTTAGGTGCTAGTGAATACATAGTTGAATAAGATAGATGAATTCCCTGTTTTCATGGAGTCCCTTCTTTCTAAGAGGGAAAAGATCATAAACAGATTACAAATAAAAATACAAAATAATTTCAGGTGATGAGTGATTTAAAAAATAGAATGAGGGGATAGAGAATATATATTGGGTGTGGGACTATAAAGAGGGTTATTATGGAAGGTATCTTGAGGATGAGGCTTTGAATTGAGACCTGAATTAAGCATCAGTGCTTCTGAGAACAGTTGTCTAGGTTGCTCACTGGACAGTGTGTTGGACCAAAGGGGTGAATGTGGGTGCTCTGACCAAGTTCTGTGTGCTTGTGAAGCTAATTCTTACAAAAGTGCCATACCATCTGGTCATTACTGGAAGCCAAGAATATAATAGTCTGGGGAAAGAGGGGATATTCTAAGTAGAGGGGAATGGTAAGAGAAGGTCTTTGAGGGGCACAAGCCTAGTATAAACATGGAATTATTAAGAAAGCCGTTGTGGTTAGAGCAGAGCATTGAGAAGAGAGGAATATTAGGATGGTAGGCAGGGGCCTCATCCCCTAGGGTCTTGTTGTTTCAGAAGCAGACATTGAGAACATTTGAGTGTCTTGACTACTTGTTTTTAAGGAAACACACAGTTGTGAAAGATTGTACGTTCCCCCGCTACTGGCCTCTTTTTTAACCTGATACTCTCCACCCCCCCCCCGCCCCGGCTCTTCCTTATCAGTGTTTCAAATCACTCCAAGCAGAACCTCATGACTGTGGCAAATCTAGGAGTGGTATTTGGACCAACTTTGATGAGGCCACAAGAAGAAACTGTTGCTGCCATCATGGATTTGAAGTTTCAGAACATCGTGGTGGAAATCTTAATTGAGAACCATGAAAAGGTAAACTCTATTTGTTTTTTCCTTAAGCGAATTCCTGGTTTTGGCTTTATCACCATGTGAAACTAGCCTCTGAGAGTCCCCACCACCATTAAATGGTTTTATTATTATTGTGATGATGAGTTTGGTTCTGGGAAGTTCCCACTGAGCTTCTGTCTTCTGATGGATTTCCATAAATTGGAAGTTTAGCTGGTCTTCTGTTATCTCACGGGTTTAAGGAAGAAGCATTTCACCCAGATGCAAATGACAATCTGCAATATAATATTGGACTGTTTAGATTCTTTGCAGCCTTCAGTCCTATCCTTGGATTTCTCAAATTCTATTTCTGTAATACAGGGAAAATATTTTTGCCAATCTGTGTCACATTAAACACAACATGTAATTCCCCCTTATCTCCCAAATTGTGCTGACAATTTAAGGGGATTCACATGCCTCCCTGAATCTGGGAACCCCAGGTTGAGAATCTCTGGTTTAAAATGAATAATCTCCTTAGGGACGCATCTTTTTACTTGTTTCTCTGTAATCAGGGAACTGCAGGAGTTTTCAAAATAGGATAGATTCTTTGAAGAACTTTCATGTGTTTTTTTCTCATTATCATTATAAATCACGACCTTGTTAGTAATTTTCCTCACTTCTTTTAAGATAGGGAATTTGAAAATTGTTAAAATGCTTGGTTATACATTTATTTATTAAAGATTTGTTGTAGTTTGTTTTCAACTGAGATTTGCATTATATGCCAAGCATGTATGAGGTATGAAGATGACCATTGCAGCCCCTGATGGAAAGCAGCTCATAGTCTGGGTGGGGGGGAGCCCCATTTTGAGACTTGTATCCCATAGCCCTTATCTCTAACATGTTATATAGTTGATTTATTGTCATAGTTATCTGTTTCTCCCTGCCAGTTCCTTGAGGGCAGAGATCGTTTTCTACACTTAGAATAATACCTGGTACATATTAGGTGTTCAGTTCATATTTATTGGATGAATTAAGGAACTCAATAAAATTTAAGGGGTCAGAGGAGTGGGAAAGAGAGAAACAGAGGTGTAAGCTCTCTGAGCAAAGCACAGCAAAAGCCTTGTTGGATTTTCTATTTGCTAGAGCAATTCTAGTTTGTGTGAATATCGGTTCCCACTGAAGAGTTAAATATAAAAGCTGGTCAGAGATTTTCTTGCCCAGTACAGTAAAAGTAGCTTGATTGTGGGCATGAGAAGTTTGGGGCTTTTTTTTTTTTGTTTTTTTTTTTTTTTTAGGTAGTGACCTAAGCTATCCAATAGCTTTAAGGAAAGATGGCTTCTAATCATTTTTAGAAAAAGAAATAATTAAGGCCACCTGGGTGGCACAGTTGGTTAAATGTCCAGCCTTTGGTTTCAGCTCAGGTCATGACCTCCAGGTTGTGGAATCAAGTCCCACATCGGGCTCTATGCTCAGCATGGAGTCTGCCTGAGATTCTCTCTCCTCTGCATCTCCCCTCACTTGCTCGCTCGCTCTCTCAAATAAATAAAAAAATATTTAATAAGAAAAAGAAATAATTAAACCCACGTGCTTTGAAACAATGTTTAGTGGTACTACTATCATTAGATTAAGTCCCAGTTAGGGAACTTCTATACAATTTATTTGTGAAAATACTGGCTCTGGTCTTGTTCTCAGATAAAAGGATCTCCATTGAATGCTGCAGCTTCCTATTTCTTATTTGAAACGCAGAAGATAAGTTCATGATTTTTCTGCTTGGGAAGTCAATAGTGCGGCTTTCATCTTGTTAACAAATCTTCCAGGAATTTCCAAGTGGCACTGGCGAGCCAGTTATAAGAGTGAAGGCAGATGAAACTAGACCCACTCTCAGATCAAGCTCCATGGAGCTAAGGAGAGGGCTTTCACTCATCCCCTCTGCCTTTCTGTGGCTATGCTAGGTAATTCTGTGAATGCACAGCCAGTGTGAATCGAAGCACTGACTTTCCTATCAAGAAGCGGGCAGTCAGGATATTGAGTTTCAGGTTCTCCACTGAGTGCATGAGTTTAGGTTTGGAAGCACAGGGTTGCTTGGGGTGGGGGAGCTGTTAGCTTGAATTAGTTCATATTTCCAAGAACTTAATTTCCCCATTTCCTCTTCCTTTCTCTCCGATTTCATCCTTGTTCACTTTCACTCCCAGCTCTTTGTTCCTGCTCAGCTGGACTTCACTTCAGAGTCCAGGCTCTGCTATGAGGAAGAATATTATCCCTGATGAGGGTGGTTGTGCAGAAAAACTTCACATGGGCGCACGTACCATAGGAGCCTGAGGTTTCCTTGGCAACTGATCCATGTTTACCACCCAAAGATCTTGTGTTTGACTTGAATGTGGTGAGGGAGGGCTATGGTTCCTCTTAGTAAATGCTCGAGAACAAAACGAGAAAGAGAGAGGAAGGAGGATAGAAGGGTTAAAAAGAAGAGTCTTCTGGTGGGGAGGAAAGCGTTGCAATACACAGAGAAGCAAACAGGGACAATGAGAGAGGGGACGGAGAGGCCTAGGTTGTATCTATGAAGGAGAACAGAGGGGAAAGTCAAAATAGAAGGAAGGCCTTTTCTTCTTCTCAGTTACTTATTTTTTCATCCTCGGAATGTGAAAAATGTTGACTCTGACCAGGAACGTCACTAAAGCAAAAGCGGAAACTTTCAGCATATAATTAAAGCAAGAAAGCTCTAGATTAATTTTAGAGTTAGAAAAAGACCCAAGTTAATCTGCCTCAGAGATCACATTTTATCCTAGCCTCTTCGCTGTTTTCATAAAACCCATATGTACTCTATAGGAAACTTAATCCACATGTTTTGGCCTCATTCCCACCCAATACATTAAGATGTTGTTTTAAAAGAAGCGTTTATGGGCCAAAAATATTATCAGGGTCTTTCTTTCTGTGCAAACCAGAAAATTGCATTTCCCAGGTGGAAAAAGGTACTGTGAAATTCCCACAGATTTTCAAATTGGGATTGTGCCTTATAATTTATGAGTTTTACGTAAGTTTTTTTTTTTCTTAAAGATTTTACTTATTTATTTGAGAGAGAGAGAGAGAGCCTGACCTTGGTGGTGGGTGAGGAGAGGGTGGGGTAGAGGGAGAGGGAGAGGCAGGCTCCCCACTGAGCAGGGAGTCCAACGTGGGGGTCTATCCCAGGACCCTGAGATCATGACCTGAGCCCAAGGCAGACGCTTAACCAACTGAGCCTCTCAGGTGCCCCATATGTTTTGTTCTTGACAAAGTATACTTCTTATGGATTAGTACAGTATGTTTGTGGTGAGCCCCTGCTTGGAGTCACACGTGCTGTGAGATTTGGGGGAAGAGTCTGGCAGGGGAAAGATCTGTCCACCAGTAACTGCAGGATGCAGTGGAGAATAGTGCTCTCAGAGCAATGCAGAGAAAACTGCTGAGACTTTAAAGGAGCATTTATGTCCAACTGTGAGGAATCTGGAATGTTTCCTGACTATGTGGTTTGAATAGGTTGTAGAATGGAGTTTGAACAGGTGGAGACGTTTTTAAGAGGACATTTCAGGTATGGGGAAGTCGTGTAATCAGAAAAGTATAGAGAGTAGGTGTGTGTTCTGGGAATGCAGCTTCTGTGGGAACAGCGCTGAGGGGCATGAGATGTAGTTGTAAAGAGATCTGGGCCAGGTGTAGGGAGGTTGGGAATGCCACCCTGGGACTTCTGGATTTCATTTTATGGGTCCCAGGGTCTCTCATGGTTTTTAGGTGAACTGCTTCAGGAAGTTTAATCTGGCAGCAGGTTAGCAAATAGAAAGTGGGAGAATAACAGACCGGGTGAGAGGTCATGTGGCTGAGGGCATGGGAGTGAGGATGGGGGTTCAAGGGTAGCGGGCATTACCTCCCGAGGCACAGTGGACACAGTCCAGGGACTGGATCGGTGGGCCGTCTCTGAGGAATGTGTTAGGAATGATGGTCAGTAGGTCACAAATGAGGACCCACACCTTGGGAATATTGGGGTCCATAATAAAAAGAAGGTAAAAAATGGGTTTGGGGCAGGAGTCAAGCTTTTAATGTGCTGAATTTTAGCTGTCTAGATGTCTAACAGACAATTGGAGATGTGGGGCTCAAATTTGTGAGAGAATTTAGTGGTAGGAAGTGTAAGGTAAGATGAAAAGGCATGAGATTAGCATAGGAGAGTATGCTCACTATGCTGTAGGCTGTTCGTCTAACTACGTGGATGGGGCACTTACCTCCTGTAACCCAAGTGTTTACATGTGTGTACGTAAAATAGATATAGGTACTTAAAATAGATATAATACTTAAAACAGATATATAAAGTAAAAAAGTATATAAAGTTCCTATTGCACGCATATGTAATAGTATCCCTGTATATATGCAGAATTCTTATTACATATATTGTCCCTTTACATCATGGGAGAAAACTGAAGGGTGAGAGATGAGCTTGTTTATGGGCACACTGCTGGTGAGTAGCAAGGCTTGGGTTTGAACTCAGGGTTGTTTGACCCCAGACCTTTGGTTCGCATCACTAGGAGAAGGTTAAGAACAATATCCTTGAGAAACACCAAGATACGTCTATTAGCGATAAAATGGGAGCCAGGAGAAACCCAGGCAAGTTTCAGTGTTAGGGTTGTCAAGGGGCCTGGTCAGTGATGCTGGATGCTGTCACTACAGGAGAGCATGAGTATTTACTCCAAGAGTAAAATGTCTGTTGAGAGCAAGAGCTGAAGTCGACTTCAGTGAACGAGAGTTCGGGAATGGGTGGTAACAAGTACAGATCTACGTTGTGTTTTTCCCACATGACAGAACATACTGGAGGAAAAAGGAGAGCAGACAGGACAGGGAAGGGAAAGAATAGGGTAAGACTGCCAGCACCTGACGGGTACACACTTTGCCAATCAATCTCAATTCTAGTTTTCTGTTAGCTAATTTCTGGGGTTGGGAGCTCTTTAGAAGAACTTAGAGAGAGGGATGGAAGGAACCCTCCTGGGAGTTAATAGAGTTTGTTGAAATGGAGCCCATTCTGCTGTTTTATACATTTTGTAGTATCATAAGAGAAATTTGTGTTTATAATGTGACCCTCTTCTAGTCTCTCCCCAAGTCCCTGAGGGCCCTTGAAGATTATGAAGAGCCTTTGGGAATCATCAAAGAAAACATTAGTGTCAGTGTGATTTTCTTTTATTATCTGTCATATTTCATGTTAATACTTCAATTGGCAATTCATGTAAAGTGAGATATATAATGTTTCTCTCTACCAAATCACTTTACGTAATATATATAATTTTAATCCAGATTATACGCATGCCTTATTTTGTTGCCCTTTGCTGTACTGCCCTTCATAGATACTGTGTTCTTTATAAATCAAAGGTTTGTGGCAACCATGCATGGAGCAAGTCTGTCGGTGCCATTTTACTTTGAGTCTCTGTCACATTTCATGTGTTGGTCATTCTTGCAATATTTCAGGCTTTTTTGGGATTCTGTTTGTGGTGGTGATCTGTGATCAGTGATTACAATTTGCCGATAACTCAGGTAATGGTTAGTATTTTTTAGCAAGAAAGTATTTTTTAATGTATGCACATTGTTGTTTTTAGACATAATGCAACTACACCCTTAATAGCTTACACTACAGGGTAAACATAGCTCTTCTATGCCCTGGGAAACCAGAAAATTCACTGGACTTGCTTTATTACAATACTTGCTTCATTGCCGTGGTTTGGATCCAAACCCGCAATATCTTTGAGGTATGCCTGTATATTTATCTTGTTAAGGATTATAACTGGATTTTCAGTGGGATTGGCCAGATGTGGTGCTCTGGTTGCTTTCAGCTTTGTGTGGTGCTATAGTTCACCTTGATGTTCACAGATTCTCTGACGGTCAGTGGGGCATGAAGTTGTTTCCTAGCGTTAGCTTTTATATACCACGGTTTCTGGGGACCACAGGGCGCCGAGAGATAATCACATTTTATTTACATAAAACTTTTCCTCTGTAAGGATTCTTAAAACTTTGTCGAAATAAATGGTGTTGTCTTTGAAACGGACATGCTGGCAGTCTGTGTCTCATTTTTCCTGGTGAGAAAATGGAGGTGATTTGTGATGCTCATGCTTTGTGGAAAAGGCTGATGTTAAGTTCCCGTTCTGAGGTTTCTTCAGTAACCCTCCCTGTAACATATATTGCAAAATCCTTGAAGAGGCAGTGTCCCTTCAGTCCCAGAAAAGTGAACGTGAGAAGGGCATAATACACATTCCTCTCAGGTGTGCAACACAATCAGAATATTAAATTACACGCACACATGATGAGTATCAAATGGCACATTGCGTTCCTCTGTTGACCTTGGGTCCCACTTTCTGACCTACATCCCGTCTTTGCCAAGAGCTAGAAGAGTGTGTCCCTGCCCCCAGGCTCCGTGGTGGCATGGACTCTAGTTGGTTCCAGCCTGTAGTCCGGCAGCAGCCACGCGTGGACTGGGTTTGGTTTGGGGCAGCCTGTGCCTCCGCTCCTGTAGCAGCAGAGACCAGGCACGTCCTAACCCCCTTCTGTGGGTTGGTCTCTGTCATTCCGGGTGGTAAAGGAGGCCCCAGTGGGTAGTATGCAAACTGTTTTCCTGGAGGTGCAAGGAACCTTTAAGTCTTAGAACATGCCTGTCATTCAGTGGGAACAAGAAATCTCTTTTTTAAAAAAAATGCAGCCTAAAATGCTTCTTGATTTAGCTTCGCTGGCACTGGGTTGCTAGGCAGCACCAGTTTTCGTGTGAGAGAAAAATAAATATCTGAAACAACAGCAACAACACTAAAACTCCAAAGTTTCCGAAAGCGTTATGTTTGCTTGAGTAGTGACGGTTCAGTGTAGAAGTCAAAACCCCATGGCAAGAATAGTGGACAAATTGCAGGGGGGTGGCTTTTGGCTTTTCCCCTTCCTCCAGGTTTCTTGAATGTTGGCATCTTTGGCATAGCCACGGAGACTTTACTGTGAGATTCCTCCCCCCGCCCTCAACAGGGCCTTGCCTTCTCTGGAGTGTTTAAAAAGAAGCTTGAAAACCACAGAAAACTTTCTGTCTGCCTTTCTCCTTCCTCAAAGGAGAGTCAGAAAATAATGATGACATTGTCTTCCCCGTTCTGCTGTCTTCATTTAGCTATTCTATGGGAAGTCCCTTCTCTGTGCTGTTGTGTGGCTCTGGAGGGGGTAGGTAGCCTTCTCCCATAGTGCTAGCATGGTTTGAGAAGAGAAAATTTGAGAGACAAGGTTCTTTCATTCTGCAGCATTTTAGTGTCTAGTATAGACAAAGCACTGAGGCTGTCTCAAGAAAATCTAAGAGCTGCAACACAAAAGGGGTAGATTTATTCTCTTATCTATAAAGCATATTACAAGTGAGCAGAACTTGCTAGGAGGTGAGCTTTTGATTCAATAGAAGGAAGAGCTTCATAATATTTTTCATAATGAGAATGTGTTCATGTTGGAGATGAGGATTGAGGAGCTGGAAAAAGCAAGCAGGCCTAGGAGGTCTGGCCCACTCAGAAATTCTCTGCCAAGGTCTCTGGAGATGCAGAGGCGCAAAGACAGGTCCTCAGAGCAGAGCCCTGGGCTTTGGAACTTGGCACTCAGTTGGTATTTGTAGAACTAAGGATGGTGAGGAATGCGATCCTTTTGTTCATCTCTCTCTTATGAGCAGCACCAAGAGTTCTTGGAAGGGAAAATAAGAATCCAGGAGTGAGGGGATGTGGGTAGTAGGGAATGGGTAAGTGAGCAATGGAGAAGGTGCTGAGGGATGCCTTTCCTTAGGGGACAGTATAATGTGGGGTGTTTATGGGCTTGACTCTTAGCATGGATGTCCCCATTTTTATTTTCTTTTATAAAATTAACCCCCTGCCCCAGCTTTCAGTGCTATCTTTTCCATGTCTCTCATGATAAAATTGAGGACAGTAATTAAAATAGTATTGACAGAGGGATGGTTTTGTGCTGGGCACTGGGCTTAGCTCCTTCTATGGCATTTTATTTAAATACTCTATAGATGGGGTCACGTAATATAGCACAGTGAGCTCTAAAGTGAAATTCCTTGTGTTGGCATCTCTGCTCCACCATGTCACATGACTTCTCTGTGATCTGGCCACACCATTGACACTCACTGACAGTTTCCTCCTCTGCAAAATAGAAATAACTTCAGCACCTCTTCAACAGAGTGGTTGCAGAGATCAGCTAAGCTGATCCACATGAGATACTCATCTCACTGCCGTTGCCGAAATGAGGAAGATGAGGCTCAGGGAGGCTCAGTAACTTGTTCAAAGTCATAGTCCTAGAAAGCAGCCAAGCAGGGATTTGAACCCAGTCTGTTTCCAAAGCCTATCCCTTAACCTTACACTGTAACTATGAGATAATGTCTCTGCAACCACTCAGTGTGTGTTATAACATATATTCATCATTATAATAGCATATTTTCACAGTCCTAAAAATCCCATGTTCTGCCCGTTCATCTCTTTCCTCGCGTGCCCTACCCTGCTGCCCTCCACTTCCCAGGCCACCACTCACTGGTCTTTTTATTCTGTCTGTGGTTTTACTTTTTCCAGAATGCCATGTAGTTGGAGTCATGGAAGGTAGCCTTTCAGACTGGCTTCTTTCACTTGCTAATATGCATTTAAGGTTCTTCTGTGTCTTTCCATTGTTTGATAGCTTATTTCTTTTTAGTGCTGACCTGTTTGTATTTTGAGAGAACCAAGGGGTTTATGTGATCATCGTACCCAGTAGGCAATGGCAGGAAGTCCAGCACCTCTCAACTGGCCGTCTTCCCTCCCCTAAGATCGCCCTCCGTTTGCCTCGTCACGTGTGACACACCGCCTGCTTCTGAGATTCCCTCTCTTTGGGGTCAGCAGGTTGTTTCAGGCCTCTCAGCTCAATTTTGCCAGAAATTCCAGCGAAGAAGCTCTGTTCATCACCTCTCTCCCTGTGTTCTTTGCCATCAGGATAATTAACATATAATAATAGAAAACCTAATATTTATTAAGTGCTCATACTGTTAAGTATTTTACATCATGATCTCAACTAATGCCCGACTCAGCAGGTCTGTGAGGTGTAGATATCATCATCCTCATTCTACAAATGAGGAAACTGGGGCTGAGGGTAAGAATTTGCCCAAGGTCACACAGCTGGTAAACGGCAGTAGTGGGATTTAAACCCAGGACTGTCCGGCCCTGGAGGTGGGACCGTTAAACCCTAGGCTATAGTGCTGCTCTGTCCGTTCTAAGTGGCTTTACCTGGAAGGTTCTGTCTGTGTGGTCCCTGCCTAATAGACTGGACAACTACCTTCTGATCCTTAGAAACAGCAGACCTAGAGTATAAGTAGATTGAATGAAATCACTAAAAATAGAATGTTTCAACGCCTCAAATTTTCAGAAATCTAAAAGTATACCAAATAGTGTAAGTGGGAAAATATCAACATGAAGTATCACTTCAATAATATGTAAAGAACTGATTTTTTCTAAACTTGAAGTCAGAGTATTGAGAATAGGCTACCTGTTTTTAGCAAAAACTTTAGAAGTAGCAACAGAAGTTTATATTAATGAAGTTATGTATTCTCTTGAAGCCCACACAATAATAATATGGCCACTTGCATCAGACTACGATGCTTGCAGAAGAAAGTTGTTTTTATTTTTTGGGGTTTTTTTGTTTGTTTGTTTTTTTCTTTTCCTGGAAAGATGGCTTGCTACTGTGTAGATAAGCAGGGCCGGGAGAAGGGTATTTTTCTGAACTCCGAACTCCACCTCTTCTCTTTTTACCTCTCTCTTGTCCCCCTCATGTGCCACACAGTCATTTAGTCCAAATATGTCCTGGCGTCTAGACAGCCCCGTGCCTCTGAGAACCCCTTACTGTGGAACTCGTCCCTAGGTTTATAAGACACGGTGCCGCTCTAATCTCCACCTGCCGTTGAGAGCTGGCTAGACGCTCAAGAGGAGTCTCACTGGAGTCTGGGCGGAGTCAGGTTCTCTCCCCTAGAGATCTGGAATTGGGAGAGGGAGGAAGTCAACCAGTTACTGTGAGATTGCCCCTGGGCTGGAGGCCGAAGGAGCCGGGGTGGTGGTCAGGTGCCACCTGCGACACCGGAGACAGCGGAGAAGGCACAGCCCTGGGAAGGATGGAAATCTCATTAGAAGAGGGTGCAGAGGTGAGAAATGGAGAGTTGTTGGTTGACTCCTGATGGCCTCAGGTTACTAATTCAGAGCAGTCTTGAGTTCCAGTTCTTTCTACTTCCTGCTGGGTCCTTTTAAAAAAATCCCTTTTTACTTCTGTCAGTTTTGTACTGTTTCAGTTGCGAGGGAATCATCTTTGGACAGTGTGAGGAAATTCACAATGCACTGTACCTGCAATTTGATAAATTTACAGATACACAATTTATTCATCAACTCTGATTTCACTCCGTTTATATTTCAGTACCATCAGGTAGCTCCGGAGTGTCCTTGGGGCTGGCTGCTACTCAGGCCCAGTCCTTTCGGAAACAGATCAAGTGGGTCGAGTCAGAAGAGTTTTAGGTGGAACCTGGCATTTTGAGGTTGTCCAAATCTGAACCTGTTGCTCTCTTCCCATGAATTTAACTAGAACTTCTTTTATTTTCTTCTTCAGTTTTCTCAGACCAGTATTTAAACAAGAAGTGACTTTTCTTTCAACTCTAACATAAGTTCTTTTTTTCTAGCTAATTGTATTCCCAGCTATTGGGCTCCAACCTGATACGCCCATTTCCTCCCCCGTTGTGTTCTTACACATCTCCTGGCAGGGTGGGCCTCTGGTCTGCCACTCACTCA
The DNA here is from genome assembly GCA_002007465.1 of Ailurus styani. Classification (NCBI taxonomy): domain Eukaryota; kingdom Metazoa; phylum Chordata; class Mammalia; order Carnivora; family Ailuridae; genus Ailurus; species Ailurus styani. Next base: position 1,784,782 of record LNAC01000019.1, on the reverse strand, counting down.
TGTAGCATTTTAACCTCTACTCTTACATCTGACATATCCTTCCTCTGTCTAGAGCAGTAGTTTTGAAGTTTTATTACATTAGGATCCAGTTGGAAAATTTAATGAAAGCTTTGGGTTCTGTTCCCAGAGAATGATATTATTATATATACACAAAAGAAATGTAGGTGCAGTTTTAGGAATTTCAGGTTAAGAACCTAGAACCAAGAGGAAGCCAAGAACTGCCATATATCCATGTGAAGTTAGGGTCTGGAACATGTCTTCAGGCTCAGCCTTTCTTGTCTTTTGATGTTGACTTATTTTCTGTGTTTCTGCCCAGAACCTGGGAGGGAAACGGATAAAGATTGTCACTCATCTCAGATTCACGCTTTATTTCATCAGTGACACTTCGTTGCTTCTCTTCCTTACCCGGCCAGCCACGAAGGAGACCCTTTATTAAAATACTGATGGTTCAGTGTGGCCATGGAAAGAATGAGCCCACACTGAAAGGCATTGTCCTTAAATAATGAAAGGCAGCCATTTTCCATTATTTTAAGATGTGCTGATATTCAGACTTCTTCTCCCTGAGTGGGAAGCAGAAGGAAAGTGGCTTGGGGCAGGCTGAAAAAGGCACCTATGTCCTCATCAGGTTTTCACACTGCAACCTTGTTGTCTTATTTGAATTCCTCTGAATTGCCCGGAAATTAAAACCGTTGGGAAACACCGCTGCTGCACTTAGTGATAACTGAGAGCTGACCATGTGCTAGTATTTTAGCTCCTGCATCTTTAGCATGGCAAACACTGGCATCCTACCTAACTAAATGTTTTCACTAAAGAATGGTAGCTGGAAAATGGCTAAATTAAGGGTTGATAGTTCTAGCTCATGCACAGTGGGGCATGGCAGTTCTATTTCTGCTAGGCTTCCACAAATTCTGCAATTTCCACCGTAACTAAAAGTCAGAGTAGCTAAAATGTCTACTTGATGAAGCAGGCCACTACATAGTATCCTCCAAATTGAAGTCTTCCCAGTAAGTGTAGTGTCTGCTTTCCCAGCTGTGTCTGAGGTCCCCAAGACTACCCCCGTGTTTGGGGATGTGCTGGAAGGGCACAAAGTTGTACTCACAGCCAGATTCTTCACAGCAATGTAGTAAGGACACAGAAGAAGAAGACCCCCTGGGTGGAATCTGGAGGAGTCCCCATGCCGTTTTGCTTATGTTCTCCCCTCCCAGGAGAGGTCACATGGAACAGACTCTTCCTCCAGCCCTGAAAACGCAGTAACATGTGTTTGATAGTTCTGTTCAGGAAAGCCCATTGGAGACCAACGCCTACTGGGACGTAGTCACATAGGCATCCTTTGCCCACCATATACCAGAATTCCATAATCCCAGACAGAAAGCAGGTGTTCCACATAACCCCCACGTATGCACATTTGTGTACAAACAGTATAGGCATGGTGGGCCATCCTAACCTTACAGGGAATGTTTTCTATCAGTTTAAAGAACTGTTTACCAGCCTCGTTCCCACACATCAACCAAGGGCCAACTTGGCAAGCAGGCCTTTCTAAGGATGCCCATCTTAGGCCTGCCGTGTTTATTCTCTTCTACACACTGGGCATCTTCTAACTGCTGGGGTGAGGAGCTTGAGGGCAGGGGTGACTGTGAGTTACTGTCTCTCCTGTGAGGATGTTCTCTGTCTTTGGGATTTAGGGCCTTTTCTCTTTTTCTTTGGAAGTGTCTTCTCCATGCTGTTGGGGAAGTGTGTGTTGTCAGCCCTATTAGGAAGTCCAGGATTAACTTCATTGAGGAGCATGGGAATCGAGGCGAATGTGGTCAGTGCAGGTCAAGTAAATTTCAAGCCATGCAGCCTTATGTCGCTGGATTAATTTGGCACAGGATGAAAAGTCCCTTAAAAGCCCTCCTTGTTTTAACTTTCCGGTTGGTTGATGTCTCCTTGAGAATGACCCCAAAGGGCAGGAGTCAGTTTTGTCAGTTTTATTTCTGTTCTCACCCTTCAGCTCTATCGAGTGTTATCATTGGGGGCCCCACATTTTCTCAGGGATCAAGGTGATGCCCTGTCTGTCCTGCCCTCTCTCCTTGGCGTCTGGTCAAAACCCGCCTTTTCACCTTGACCCGGGCTTCGTAGTGTCTGGCTGACATTGACTCCCCTCAGATCTGCACCCGACTAATCTTCTGGATTTTTCTCTAAAAAATCCTTTTATTAAATAGTTTTAAAAAGTTAAAAAAAAAATCTATAGCCTTTGATGAGGATTTGTTAGGTGAGCTTGTCATCCAACATTAACACTGTGTTCTTCCTCCCAAGTCATTGTTTTTCCTCATGCAGATATTTGTAGTATTATTGTCTCTTTCTCTCTCTCTCTCTCTCTCTCTCTCTCTTTTTTTACTACCAGTACCATCTAGCCAGTAGTGATTTAGAGGAAGGGTTTGATTTCCTTTTGTTTGTGTTACAGCTCCTCTCTTGACCAGATAGTGACTTCTATTGATCTTTACATAGTATTGTTTCTTGTTACTGTAGAGATACAAGTGTCTTTAATTCTAGACTCTGCTAGACTAGTCTAGAATTTACTTTAAGTAAAATCTAATTACTTAAACCTCCTGTACTAAGCAACCTGTAGTAAGTCTGGAATCTGCTCCAACATAATCTAGGGATATCGATGAATTAAGCCAGCCATCAGTTAATGATTGATGAAGTTAGGTGATGTGCGCATAGGAATTTATTATATTATTTTTTACTTGTATATATATCTCAAATTATTCATGATAGAAGTTAAATGATCTGATATTTGGTGTTGGCATCTTTTCTTTTATGCACTTACCAATTCATTCTCCAAACATCTATTAAGTTGCTCCTTCATGCCTTGTACTGTGTGGATAGGCACAGAAGATTAAGGGGAAAAAAAAAAAAAAGCAGATCTTGCTTTCTGGAAGTCCAGTGTGTAACAAACTCTGACATAGTGGTGGAGTTCTAGTAACCTGGCCTGAGGATTGTGTGTTTGGAGTTTGGACCTACAAGAAGCCTGTAGCTCTCTTTGTCCAAAGCCAGGTTAAGATCATTTCTATACTTTGAAGGCTTTGGTACTAGGCATTCCTTTGTGAATCAACTCAGTTGTTTCTTCAGAAGGTATTTACCCATTCCATTCACAGCAGTGAGCTAGGCCTGCAGGAGAGCTAGTGGACGGAATTGTAAAATTCAGAATTCCTTTTCCTAAGCATCTAATTTGCGTAGGGCAGATGTTCGGCACTAAGGCCTTCTTGAGTACCTGATGTTCCAGTCACTGGCCAGCTCTCGTTCAGACGACCCACAAATCAGCCAGCCAACCCTGAGAGGGTAGGTAGTATTAGTTGTGTGCTTGTTTGTTTGTTCATTTTCTTTTAGGTAGTATTGTTTTCTCTGCAATTTACAGTCTAATGCAGGAAACGGAAGCTTGGGGAGTTGAAATTAACTTACCCAAGGTCACACAGCTTGCTTTATTCATTGACAGTCTGCCTTGTTCCAAAAAGGATGTCAGGCAGTTAAGCCACACAGTTAGAAAATTCTTTGTGGTCTTTCTACTGTCCCAAGAAAAACAAGACCATATTTTTTTCTTTTTAAGCTTAAATGATGCATAGTGTTTCAGTCAATATTAGTACATGGATAGCTCCAAGTTTAAATTGTACAAAAGTGCTTACGTATGTCTCTGTTGGAATGTGTAGGAGTAAGAAAGGAAATCTCTGTATTTGATTTCATAAAGTCATGAGCTTTATATAGTTGCTTGAGCCACACATGCCAGTGCCTGGTTGTGTGCATAAGACAGTTCTTATTAATCATTGCACAGCTGGTGGGTTGTTTGTCATCATTATTACTTATTCTTAATTACCAAAAGTGCACATGGGCTGCAGACTGTAGATTGTGCCAAACCAAACCTCTAAAGTGGTTGGACTAATAGGTTTTGAGGAAGATTTATAATGCTTTGTAAATGATAGCAGTGCTGTACATATTCACATAAAGAAACAGTGTACATCAGGAACTCACACAGAATCTGGATCATAATCTTGAGTATATGATCTCAGTATCTGCCTCCTGTTCTCTTTAATTTGTTGCTGAATCAACTTTGCTTGTTTTGTATATTGAGAATAGAATTTATTTATAGGCTATGCTTCTTTTGAGGTAATTGTTTCTCTTTCCCTAACTCAGCAATAAGTGAAAATGGAGACATTCTTTCTCCAGGAAAGCCTTTAAACCCTTGATTTCTCTAGAATGTCATTTCTGTTTAGATGGAAATGCAGGACATGACTACTAAGAGGATTAGTCATCATTTTCAAAATTTAATGAAGGAATTAGGTCATTTGTGTTTAATGTGCTAATAAGCTCAGAGTAAGCTGTACTTTCTGATGGATTGATGTGGAAGGGTCCTCGGAATGATAATTGTTTCTTGTGTCTACTCCTTTTATTCCAAAATTTCTGTAGGACTTGTTACCTGCAATGCCTAGGATCACCTGTGGTTGAACTTTTTGGAAGTTCTCTGGGCTTTATCCAAATTCCATGTAACTTAAAAGAAAACTCTTTCACTTGACTTTATTATTTGGATGAATCCAAACTCTTATAAATGGTTTTTAATTCTCCATTGTTTTCTGTTCTTGGCAACTTTCCTGCTCATTACTGTAGGTCAGTGATTCCTAACAAGTTTTTATGTTTCATACTTCTTTCAGAATCTGATTAAAGATAACAATCTCATTTTCTAAAAAAGAAAAAATGCAAGTGCATATATACTATTCACAGATGATTTGAGGGTATACACTAATACCAAAGTCTGCAAGAAACCTCAGGAACCCCTGCTTTGGGGAAATAAACTTGGGTGACGGTGAAATAACTTAATAAAAATATGTGGCCCTTTGGCACAACGTGAGAGTAAGTTTGGCAAGTTATAGGTTTCTACATGTGATGGTGTGTTACCTTTTACTTAGGTCTTTACCAGGAGTATTTCTTATCTAAAACAGGTACCTCGAACACATGCTTTAAGATAGCAAACTCAGATCTCAAAATCTTATAATATAAACCAAAGTCAGTTAAAAGAAAAGAATAACACCTTGGTATCAAATGGAAGAAAAGGCTGGAGACCAGCAAGTGACATTTTTAAAATTTGGCATGGACCACATCTGTTTGACTCTAACTTCGCCTTTCACAGATGTGATATGGAACAGATGCATACGTGATCCTCAGAATCCCTTTTTGGAGGCAGGTGTGGAAGATGGTTTGGTCAGCCTTGCATTTAATAGAAGAAGATGGGAAAAATGAACCCCGAGAGTGGAGAGAGGAATGCCATTTCCCACCCTGATAGCTTGTGACGTGAGCGTCTAGAAGTCATGTCTCTTACCTGGTCCATCTTCTGCCTGGAGAATGATAGGGAGTGGTGATAGCAGTCAGAAAGGGTAGAGACTCCCAGCAGGGGCCAAAGGGCCAGGGCCTCTGCTGGAATTGTGGGCAGCCCAGGCAGGGGACTGAACACAGAGGCATTTTGGCAAAACCAGAGATGAGGTGAAAAACCAGGTCGTGTGCAGTCCCGGCTGCACCCTTGTCCTCCCCATCCCCATTGGTTATGGGCCAGCTGTGTCCTCTCAGAATGTTCAAGCCCTGACCCACAGTGGAGGGGCGTTTTGGGGCTGGGAGTCTTTGAAAAAGGGAATTAAGATTAAATGCGGTCATAAGGATGTGGCCCCCATCCAATATAAGAATGGGAAAAGACACCAGGGTTGTGCATGCACAGAGGAAAGGCCGTGTGAGGGCGCAGTGAGAAGGCAGCCACCTACAAGCCCAAGAGAGAGGCCTGGGGAGCAGCAGGCCCTGCTGGCACCTTGAGCTTGGATCTCCAGGCTCCAGAACTGTGAGAAAATAGATTTGTGTTGTTGGAGCCACCCAGTCTGTGGGGTTCTGTCGTGGCAGCCCAAGCAGACGAACACACCGTTCTCCAGCTCCAGAATGCCGGGCAGTCAGTACTGTCGTGTGTGGAAGAAGAAAACAGACCCCCACAACATGGGAAGAGATTCAAGGACGTGTCACCCATGGTGTTGTGTGTGAATAAAGTGTTGACAAAGCTGCCCATTTAGAACACAAGTAGAATTGAAATCAACCAACCAAAAATATCCAGTGTGGAGTCTATATGAATGTATTGCAGCAGGAGGGGTGAAAACGTAAACTGTAGCAGAAGAATCTATTTTGAAAGAAATACTGATCTAAGGAAGAGAAGAAATGAACTTACTAAAATTTGTCTCTGCGGAAGAATTAAATAGTTAATGAAGTGGGAGTTGAAAAAATAAAACAATTAAGGAAGATTTTTTTTAAAGGTATTTGTGGAGCTAAGAGAACAGACTGACACACACGGTATTTTAAAACAAATGAACAAATTAAAACATATCAAAAGGGATAGAATAAAACATTAAATTCCCATCATTGATGAAACAGTCGTGGTCAGTGAAAGGAGAGAGACAGGTAAAATAAGTCAAGGAAACAGATGGAGGGCAAAACTGACCTGTTACAGGTCACCACGGTGGTACAGAATGAAATGCATGGAATAGAAATAATCTTAATGATAAAACAGATGAGAACTTTTTTCTGAATCAAAGTGAGGCCTTAATCTCATCAGAACACTCATTGAATTTCAGGAAACCTCAGTTCTGACTTTAAGTTCTTCAGAATTAACCATAAAAGGACAAACTGTGATTCAGTTATTAGATTTTAAAGAAAAATAGAAAATCCATTAGGAGGATACATCTGGTTGCTTCATATTTTCCTACAGCAGCTTAGAAGACAATAAAGCAGTGTTCAGAGGTTTTGAGTATCTCTTTTTGGCCACAAAGAAAAACCCCAAATTTCAGAAGGTAGAAATAACACAGACCATTTTTTTCCCCCTGATCTGTAATACTCTGAATCTGGGAATTAGAAGGGGGGAAAAGAAAAGGCCCTGTTCATCTGGAAATTTAAAAACTTTCATGATTCATGGATTAAAATAGAAATAAAAAAGATGCAGAATACCTAGAAAAATATTGTGAAAACAAGAATAGCAAAACCTAAAGAATCGTACAGAAATTATGTTCTGAGGGAAATGGATAATCAAGCCAGAAAGAATGAAACAAGTTACACTTCCACCCACTTCCCCCAAATTTGAAGAAATTAAGAAATATAAAAGATGAAATTAATTAGGAAAAAAAGTGTTTTTTATAAAACCTCTTGCGTTTTTGGTGGAGTGGGGAGCATAAAATAAAACAGATTTTCTTGGCTAAGCTAGTCAAGAAAAACGGGTGGGAGAGAAAGCTCACATATATAAATAGAAACAAATGTGGAAATAACTATAGATATGCAGTGCACAGAATTTTGAAAATCAGAATAAAATTAGTGAACTAATAAAGAAATTGGAACTTTAAAAGAGCTGCCATCCCCAGCAAGCACTGGGCACAGATATTTTCACAGGTAAATTTTAAACTTGGAAGAAACCATTTAATCTGTTAATGTTTAAACTGATCCACACCATAAAAGAGGAGAGTTTCAAATTCTTTTTATGACAGTGGTAGGGCACCAGTGCCGAAGCCTGTCAGAGATCAAGTTGTAGATCAGTTTTACTTAAGCATATTGTGCAGAAACCTTAAATAATACATCAGCAAATAATAACAATACTTTGTGTAATATTTCAATCTAAGCTGACTTCATTTCTGAAATACAAGGGTGGCTCAATATTATGAAATACATTAATATATCATATTATTAAATCAGAGGAGAAAATCTTACAGCAGATGCCTAAAAGCATGTGACAGAATCTACGTAATTCCTAGGGAAGTATTCTAGTAAAACAGAAATTGTGGGTACTTCCTTAAGATGATCTAAAATGTGTATTTTAATCCTTAAATTAGTATTCTGTTTAATTATTGAAACACTTAAGATGTTGAAATCATGACTTGGCTTACTCTTACTAATTGTTACTCTTACTAATACTCTTACTATTGTTCTAGAATTATTAGACAAGAAAAGCGAGAAAGCAATATGAGGTGGTTTGGAAACTGGAAGGGGGAAAGTTTGCGTTATTTACGGGTGTGATTATACACATAGATAGCCCCAGAGAGCAGACTGAAGAGCTCTTACATACACTAAAATGATTCACTGGGAAAAAGGATTAAAAGTAATTACCAAGATCGATAGCTCCCTTATATACCACAAGGCATCAGAAAATACAGTGGGAGAGCAGGCCCTATTATCAATGTTATCCGGAAAGATGAATTGCCTGAATGTAAGCCTAAATCAAGAAGAGATAGATCACCGGTATGTAAGGCTAAATGAAGAGATGAAGACCACCTATTTGAAGAAAGCTAGGAAGTTATACCGAGAACTGAGGGAAGTCTCCGAGAGGAGGAAATGAGTGTGTGTGAGCTGGAATGGACTTTTTGCGATGGTTTGCAGTGTCCAGCAAGGCTTAGAATGACCTCCTGCTTTTAAGCCATCTCTCTGTTACAACGTACTCTATGGATAAGTGTCAAGATTTTGCAAAAATGTAGAGCATGTTCACTGCTACTGCACGTCCACCATACCTCTCAGTGCAAAAATCAGAAATAGGTTGAGGGTTCTGCCACAAATTCCGAAGATGCTGCCCAAGCGAAAAAGTGGTTCTGGTAAAGGGGGGGAAGGGGAGCAGCCTCTGGGAGTGACAGTTTTAACAAGAAGGCTCAGGGTCCCAAAGGTGGTGGTCATGCAGTAAAGGTCAAACACATTCTGTGTGAAAAACATGGGAAAATCATGGAAGCCATAGAAAAGTTAGTCTCGAATAAGATTCAGTGAAGTGGGGGCTCCTGGGTGGCTCAGTGGGTTAAAGCCTCTGCCTTCGGCTCAGGTCATGATCTCAGGGTCCTGGGATCGACTCCCGCATCAGGCTCTTTGCTCAGCAGGGAACCTGCTTCTCCCTCTCTCTCTCTCTCTGCCTGCCTCTACCTACTAGTGACCTCTCTCTCTCTGTGTCAAATAAATAAATAAAGTCTTAAAAAAAAAAAAGATTCAGTGAAGTGGCCACACAGTATAGTGAAGATAAAACCAGGCAAGAGGTGACTTGGGTTGGATGACCAGAGGTTCCCTGGTGGGACCATTTCAAGAAGCAACATTTGCCTTGCTTATAAGTGGGCTGGATAAGCCTGTGTTTACAGACCTTCTGGTTAAGACAAAATTTGGAAATCCTATCATTATGGTTGAAGGGAGGAAAATAAAATTGTATGAAAGACTTAAAAAAAAAAATCAGAAACAGCCTTCGGTGGCAGGGAAGAGGGTTAAATAAATTGCAGAATGGCCATAAGGAGAAATGCCCAGCAACCCACTAACAAGAATGGACTCATAAGCACTGATATTGAGTGTGGTGGATGTACGCTAAGGTGGCACTGTGGTCTAGGCCCTTGGATGCCTGTGGGACCTGTGGCTTGATTTTCACCAGTAGAATATGGGGTGATGGGCTGTTTCCCCCATGATGGTTTTGTTATAGAAGACTCCGTGGGAGCAGACTGGAGACAGAGGTTCTTGCTGGCCCGGAAGAAGCAGATAGCCGTGTTGGGAACTGCCTTCAGAGAGGACCTTGACAAAGCAGGGAACTGGGGAGTCTCTAGCCCATGTTCATCAAAAAGTCAGAATCCTCAGTCCTGACTGCAAGGAAATGAATTCTGCCAACAATCCACTTGAGCAGGGAAGCAGATTTATCCCCAGTTTGGCCTCTGTAATGCTGGCTGGCAGATACTTCGATTATGGCTTTGTGAGTCAAGACCTGAGCAGAGGGACCCAGTTAAGATGTGCCTGGACTCCTAACTCTTGGAAACTGAGAGAAATGATAGCTTTCTTATACACATCAAGAATCAGAAAACACAGTAGTGGTAAATGTGTTGTTTTTAGGCTTTGAGTTTGTGGTAATTTCTTATTCAGCACTAATAAATGAACATACTGAAAATGATATCTAAAACACTGGTATGTACTGTCTCTGAATTAAATTTTAAAAAAAATCTCATGCTATTTATTGACTCAACTTTTCTTTCATACCCTCATGACTGCGGTCATCTTGGCCTCTTTGGCATTCCTGGAACATGCCAGGCATGTTTCTCCCTCAGGGCCTTTGTGCTTAATTACTTCCAATGTCCAGAACATTATATGTTCCATAGGAATCATTTAGTTACTAGTTGAATAGTTAAAAATTGAGGCTTGGAACTGTATCTCTATTATGATTTTCTGTGTGTTAAAATACGTACCTAGAAACTCTGTGTGTTTGTGTGTGTGTGCGTGTGTGCATGTATGCAGGCACATGCGTAAACTTTTAAATTTTTCATAGAAGAAATCAAAGAAGCTGTTGGCAGTGATTATCTTGGAGGGGTGGAGGAGGGGACTCAGTATTTTTCTGGTATTCCATGTGTCAGTACCCTCATCAACAGTGTTATTAAGATAGGGAGGTTATGGTTCATTTATACTTCTTTGACTTAAAGCCAACTATCACATACTTAAATTTACATTATAGAATAAACAAATACAAAAAACAAATCTCAGAGTATAGCAATATCTGTCAACTTGACTCATCTACTGGAAGAAACTGGAAATTGCTGGAGAAACCAGGCTTCAGTTTGAAGAACCTTAACAATGAGTCTGATTCTTTTTTGAGTTTGAGCTCCTTATTCTTCCATGTCCTTCCTTTCTGATGAATGAACCCCTTGTAGGGCTATCTTGTCCTTAGATGACAAAAACTTGAAGCAGTGGTGAGAGAAGTATTTGTATGTATGACCTATCGAGCACGTTTTTTGCGGAGTGCTTACATTGTGAAGTCACTTTGGACATGCTTATTTTGGTTGTATCCAAACTATCATCTGGTTGTACAGGATATCAGATGAAGAAATGAAATAAATGTGTTTCTTTGTGATAGATTACATAAAGATGACTGCAAATTCTTTTACACTCCTTCCATAGAGATAAGAGAATCTGTCTCCTTCCCTTAGATCGTGGTAGATCCTTGGGTTGCTTTGGTCATTGACTGCAGCAGAAGTTACTCTTAACTGTAGCTTGAAGAGTTGACCACTTCCATTCCCTTCTTCTTGGAGTTCTCCTTTTGGGGGAAGTTGGCTTTTGTGGAGAAGGCCAGCTACCTTGAGAATGCCAGGCTGAGAAGAAGCCCTGTGTAGGTAGGGAGGCTGTGTAAGAAAGAGGGAGAGAGATGCGCACTCAGCCTCATCTCTTCCAGCCTTCTCATCCCAGGCATCAGATGTGTGGAAAAACAGGTTGATCACCCCATGCTCTAGTGGGCAAATCTGAGGAACCCATCTGAGAGCCCAAACTGAGGTTTCAGATCCATGGCCCCAGTCACTCTCCCAGCCATCTCCAGCCATTTGACTTGACCTTGGCTGAGGCTGATCATTCCTGCTATGTGCTATGCCATGCCCAAACACCTGAGCCAGAAAATTAGGAGTGTAGTAGAATGGCAGTGGTTTGAGACTCCGAAGCTTTGAAGAGGGCTGTTATGCAGCAATCAACAGAAGGAATGTCCCACCATTTCACTGAAAATGAATTTTGGTTTAGTGACTTCTGTGTCCCTATTGACTTCCAGAAGACTCCTTTAGGTAGAAAAAGGAATATTTTTAAAGGCTACATATTTATTTAAAGAGCAACACGTTGTCTGCCCATTTTCATACAATAATAACTAAAAATGAAAATACAGTGCAGGCTCTGCAGGTGATTAGTTAACTTCTCATCTTATTCTCCCCAGGTTGACAGCAGTTCTACAGCTTCGGCCAGCTTTCACCAGCTGCCTAAATTTCTACCTACCCGCCCCTCCCCCCCATCATGCCCCAACACATAGATTTTATTTATCAGTGGGATTCTCCGGTCCTTTGGAGCAGTGCTCAGTACTAGTACTACAGTACCCGTATGGTTTTTTTGTTCTGGGTTTTTTTTTTTTTTTAAGTATTTTTGCATAGTAGGATGTAGGAAAATAATGTTAAAATGCCTATAGGTGCTGTGGCTCTTAGGAAACTCCAAGGGGGTTAATCATCATGCTCTTCAACAAACATCTATCTATGGCTCTGTAAGATCACTATTTCAGGAGCCAAATAAGGATGACTTTAATGAGTGCATTTAGGAAATATTAACAGTTCATAAAGATTTTTCGTATATTGATAGCTGACATATTCTTCCACTGTGAAGGGAAAACCAGAATAGAAGGAATGATAAGACGAGATTACTCCATAACAGTCAGGGCCACCCCTGTGTCACGTTAACCGTGCATCTAGGGCATAATGAGAACTCAGGGCATGGCCAACTTGCAGTGGGAATTAAGGGAGCTCAGGTCTCAGCATGGCACAGCATGAATTTATCAGGGGTTGCGGAAAGGTTGCCCTGTCTTGCAGAAAAGGGTGACAGGTCAGCTTGACATGCTTGTTTTTATATTGAGGAGTCAGGGACTTGGCTCAAATAGCTTGGTGAATGAGACTATCTTTTGGGGAGGGGCAGATATTTTCTCATTCATGGATTCATGGGTCAACCTTTCAAGCCCAGACTGCATGCAGTGTTGGAGCCTCTTTTGGAATGCTCCTTGTCTTACCTTTGTAAGACTTTGTAAAACTTTGGTGACATGGAACTCCTCGTCTCCCAAATTAAGTGCCCAAGAGTTGTATAACTTCATTAGTTCAGAAGGGTTTTTTTCCCATATATTCTGTTGACATATGCCTTCTTAGATTCTTAACCCATTAGCCCTGGTTTTAATCTCTGGGCCCAAATACAAGACAAATCCGCCTTTCACACGATACTGTTTTTAGAATCAGATGATTGGTAAATTGCATGACTTTGTTTTGAATTTCCCGCCTTCCTAGTCACATTGTGCTTTGTTTTATAGCAGGTAATATCTATTTGGTCTTCGTCCACAGTTCCTGGCTCCCAGTTCCCAGAACACTTGGGATTTCCTGAGCCATAAGGCCATGGGAGCATCTTTGTTGTGTTTGGTCTCTTGTCTTCAGTTCCTGAATTGCTTCAGGTGAAATGGGAGTCTTATTATTCCTGAAAAGTTTTCTCTTCCACAACTGGGCTTATGTAAATGGGGTGACTTTTGGAAAGTACTTAAGGATGGGGACTCTTTGCCAGAGGAACCAACAGTGAATAGAATATTGAAACTTTCAGCCCTACCCCCTGATTTGGGGGTTGAAGAGAGAGGGTGGAGGTTGAATCAGTCACTAATGGCTAGTGATTTAATCAATGATGCCTACGTCATGAAGCCTTCATAGTGAATCCAAAAGCAGAAGGGAGCCAGAAAACTTCCCACGTGTCACACCACCGGATCCCAGGCTCCATGGGAACAGAATTCCTTTGTTTGGCACCTTATCTTATGTATCTTTTCATCTGTCTATTGATTTATATCCTTTAATATCCTTTGTAATAAATCGGTAATCTAGTGAGTAAACAGGTTTCCTGAATTCTGTGAACTGCTCTAGCAAATTAATTGAGCTCAAGGAGTGGGTCATGTGAACCTCTGATTTATATCCAGTCAGAAGGCCAGATAAAAACCTGGTCTTACAATTTGGCATCTGAAGCAGAGACTGGGGAATGCAGACTCATGGGACTGAGCCCTTAACCTATGGGATCTGACCTGTCAGAATTGCATTGAATTGCTCTAGTGTGGTCCAGTCAGTAGGGAATGCAGTTGGGATTAGCATCTTCCCTGTTCTAGATGTACTTCCTGTCTGTTAATCCTGTTGGAGATGTCCTCAGCTTGCCAGTCATGACAGCTGGTGGCTTCACCCTTGCCATACTGTCCACATTGACTACTCATGACTGTGGCTGAGGCATTTGTTCTCATACTGTACTTGTGTGGTGTTTTTTACACAGGTTCAAGTACTGCCCCAATAGTTTTTTCTTTTGAACCCTGTATTGCCAGTCTGTTTGTTCCCAACCAGCTGAAACCTGCTTGGGCACATTTCTTGCTCCAGAAATTGTTCAATATCTCTCCGGTTTTGTGTCCTCTGTCTATGAAGACCAAGCCATTGCTGACAAATACTAAGCTCTGAGGCATTACACTAGAAATATTTCTCTAGACATATAGTGGTGGATCTCAGTCCCCAGGGAATGTTTGGCAATGTGTGGAAACATTTTTGATTGTTAGAACTGAGTGGGGCTGCTATGGGTATCTAGTAGGTAGAGGCTAGGGATATTGCTAACTAGGCACAGTATGGTGCCTCCAATAAGAATGATCAGAATGTCAAGGGTACTGAGGTTGAGGAGTCTTTGTATGTATTGGACACTGAACAGTGGTGAATATGATAATTTTAATTTTGTTAATCAAGTTTATTAGCACCCAAGACAAGGATTCTCAAAGTGTGAATGGGGGTCCCCCGAGACACTTTTAGGGATCTCTGAGGTCATAGCTATTTTTATGATAATTGCCTTTCTCATTCATTCTTTTAGAATTGTAGAGAGGAGTTTTCCAGAGGTGATATGATAAGAGGTGATATGATATCACAATATGGAAACAGATTGAATGTGGAAGCGGATATGAGAATCTAGCTGCCTTCTCTTAAATCTGACACTGAAGAGATTTTTCAGGATGGAAAACAATGCCATTTCTCTCATTGAATTATTTTTATTTTGGAAAACCATTATTTTTTATAAAACATGTTAATATATAAGTATGTTATTTTTAATCAACTAAAATATACTTAAATATTTTTTAAAATTTTGTTTCTTATTTCTATCACTAAGGGTGTCAGTGGACATAATCCACACAAACATCCATACTGTTCTTTGGGATCCTAATAGTTTTTACTAGTATAAAGAGGTCGTCCTAAGATGATGAATTTTAAGAATTTATTTATTTTAAAATTTTATTTTATTTAAATTCAATTAACAAATAGTATATTATTAGTTTCAGAGGTAGTTATGTGATTCATCAGTCTTATATAATAACCAGTGCTCTTTACATCACGTGCCCTCCTTAATGTCCATCACCTGATTACCCCATCCCTCTGCCCCCCTCCCCTCTGGCAACCCAGAGTTTTTTTCCTATGTTTAAGAGTCTCTTATGGTTTGTCTCTCTCTCTGATTTTGTAGGTTTTTTTCCCCCTCCCTTCCCCATGATCTTCTGTTTTGTTTCTTAAATTGCACATATGAGTGAGATCATATAATTGTCTTTCTCTGGTTGACTTATCTTATCTCACTTATCTCACCCTCTAGTTCCATCCATGTCATTGCAAATGGCAAGGTTTTATTTTTTGATGGCTGATTAATATTCCATTGTGTGTGTTTGTGTGTGTGTGTGTGTGTGTGTACACCACATCTTCCTTATCCATTCATCTGTCGATAGACATCTGGGCTCCCTCCATAGTTTGGCTATTGTGGACATTGCTGCTATAACACAGGTGCAGGTGCCACTTTGGATCACTAATTTGTATCTTTGGGGTAAATACCTTGGAATGCAATTGCTGGATCATATGTAGCTGTATTTTCAACTTTTGGAGGAAACTTCATGCTGTTTTCCACAGTGGCTATACCAGCTTGCATTCTCACCAACAGTGTAAGAGGGTTCTCCTTTCTCCACATCCCTGCCAACATCTGTCATTTCCTGAGTGTTTAATTTTAGCCATTCTGACTTGTGTGAGGTGTATATCATTGTGGTTTTGATTTGTATTTCCCTGATGCTGAGTGACGAGCACTTTTTCATGTGTCTGTTAGCCATTTGGATGTCTTCTTTGAAGAAATGTCTGTTCATGTCTTCTGCCCATTTTTTTGACTGGATTATTTGTTCTGTGGGTGTTGAGTTTGATAAGTTCTTTATAGATCTGGGATATTATCCCTTTATCTGATAAGAAATTTGCAAATATCTTCTCCCATTCCATAGGTTGCCTTTTGGTTTTGTCAACTGTTTCCTTAGCTGTGCAAAAGTTTTTTATCTTGATGAAGTCTCAATAGTTCATTTTTGCTTTTGTTTCCTTTGCCTTTGGAGACATGTCTAGCAAGAAGTTGCTGTGGCTGAGGTCAAAGAGGTTGCTGTCTACATTTTCCTCTAGGATTTTTATGGATTCCTGTCTCACATTGAGTTCTTTCATCCACTTTGAGTTTATTTTTGTTTGTGGTGTAAGGAAATGGTCCAGTTTTATTCTTCTGCATGTGGCTGTCCAATTTTCCCAATACCATTTGTTGAAGAGCCTTTTTTCCATTGGATATTCTTTCCTGCTTTGACAAAGATTAGTTGAGCATAGAGTTGAGGGTCCTTTTCTGGGTTCTCTATTCTGTTCCATTGATCTATGTGTCTGTTTTTGTGCATGCTGTCTTAATGATTACAGCTTTGTAATAGAGCTTGAAGCCCTGCATTGTGATGCCACCAGCTTTGGTTTTCTTTCTTAACATTCCTTTGGTTATTCAGAGTTGTTTCTGGTTCTATACAAATTTTAAGATTATTTGTTCCAGCTCTGTGAAAAAAAGTTGATGGTATTTTGATAGGATTATATTGAATGTGTAGATTGCTCTAGGTAGCATAGACATTTTAACAATATTTATTCTTCCAATCCATGAGCATGGAATGTTTTTTCCATTTCTTTGTGTTTTCCTTAATTTCTCTCTTTAGTGTTCCATAGTTTTCTGTGTATAGAACCTTTGCCTCTTTGATTAGGTTTATTCCTAGGTATCTTATGGTTTTGGGTGCAATTGTAAATGGGATTGACTTCTTAATTTCTCCTTCTTCTGTTTCATTCTTGATGTATAGAAATGCAGCTGATTTCTGTGCACTGATTTTATATCCTGCCACTTTACTGAATTCTCATATGAGTTCTAGTAATTTTGGGGTAGAGTCTTTTGGGTTTTCCACATAGAGTATCATATCATCTGTGAAGAGTGAAAGTTTGACTTCTTTGCTGATTCAGATGCCTTTTATTTCTTTTTGTTGTCTGATTGCTGAGGGACTTCTAGTACTATGTTGAATAGCAGTGGTGATAGTGGACATTCCTGTTGTGTTCCTGACCTCAGGGGTAAGTTCTCAGTTTTTTCCCCATTCAGAATGATATTCATGGTGGGCTTTTCATAGATGGCTTTTATGATATGAAGTATGTTCCTTCTATCCCTACACTGGGAAGAGTTGAAATCAAGAAAGGATGCTGTACTTTGTCAAATGTTCTTTCTGTATCTATTGAGAGGGTCATATGGTTCTTGTTTCTTTTTATTAACGAAGGGTATCATGTTGATTGATTTGCAGATGTTGAATCAACCTTGCAGCCCAGGAATAAATATCACGTGGTCATGGTGAATAATCCTTTTAATGTACTGTTTGATCCTGTTGGCTAGTATCTTGCTGAGAATTTTGCATCCATGTTCATCAGGAATATTGGTCTGTAATTCTCCTTTCTGGTGGGGTCTTTTCTGGTTTTGGGATCAAGGTAATGCTGGCCTCATAGAACCAGTTTGGAAGTTTTCCCTCCATTTCTATTGTTTGAAACAGCTTCAGAAGAATAGGTATTAATTCTTCTTTCAATGTTTGGTAGAATTCCCCTGGGAAGCCATCCAGCTCTGGCCTCTTGTTTGTTGAAAAATTCTTGATTACTGCTTTAATTTCCTCACTGATTATGTGTTTGTGCAAGTTTTCTATTTCTTCCTGTTTCAGTTTTGGTAGTTTATACATCTCTAGGAATGCATTCATTTCTTCCAGATTGCCCAATTTGTTGGTATATGGTTGCTCATAATCTGTTCTTATAAGTGTTTGTATTTCTTTGGTTGATTGTAATCTGTCTTCTTTCATTCATGATTTTATTTGTTTGGGTCCTTTCTCTTTTCTTTTTGATAAGTCTGGCCAGGGGTTTATCAATCTTACTAATTCATTCAAAGAACCAGGTCCTAGTTTCTCTGTTCTATTCTGTTCTTTTGGTTTCTATTTCATTGATTTCTGCTCTGATCTTTACTAATTCTCTTCTGATGGATTTAAGCTTTCTTTGCTGTTCTTTCTCCAGCTCCTTTAGGTGTAAGGTTAGATTATGTATTTGAGACCTTTCTTGTTTCTTGAGAAAGGCTTGTATTGCTGTATACTTTCCTCTTAGGGCTGTCTTTGCCGCATTCCAAAGGTTTTGAACAGTTGTATTTTCATTTTCATTTGTTTTCATGAATTTTTAAAAATTCTTCTTTAATTTCTTGGTTGACCCATTCATTCTTCAGTAGAATGTTCTTTAACCTCCATTTGAGTTCTCTCCAGCTTTCCTCTTGGGATTAAGTTCCAGTTTCAGTGCAGTGTTGTCTGAAAATATGCAGGGAACAATCCCAATCTTTTGGTACTCGTTGAGACCAGATTTGTGACCCAGTTTGTGATCTGTTCTGGAGAATGTTCCATGTGCATTTGAGAAGAGTGTGTATTCAGTTGCTTTAGTATGGAATGCCCTGAATATATCTGTGAAGTCTATCTGGTCCATTGTGTCATTCAAAGCCCTTGTTTCCTTTTGATCTTCTGCTTAGATGGTCTGTCCATTGCAGTGAGTGGGATGTTACAGTTCCCTATGATTTTTGTATTATTATCACTGTGTTTCTTTAATTTTGTTATTAATTGGTTTATATAATTGGCTGCTACAATTATAGTGTCTTTCCTCATCTCTTATTATAGTCGTTGGTTTTAAAATCTAATTTGTCTGATATATAAAGCTGCTTCATGATACATTGTTTTCCACCCCCTCACTTTCAATTTGTCTTTGGGTTTAAATGAGTCTCTTGCAGAGAGCATATCAATGGGTCTTGCTTTTTTATCCAATCTGATACCCTGTGTCTTTTGATTGGGCATTTAGCCCATTTACATTCAGAGTAACTATTGAAAGACATGAATTTAGTGCCATTGTATTACCCATAAAGTCACTGTTTCTGTATATTGTCTCTGTTCCTTTCTGGTCTATGTTACTTTGGGGCTCTATCTCTGCTTAAAGGATTGTAGTATTTCTTATACGATTGGTTTAGTGGTCACAAATTATTTTAGTTTCTGTTTGTCCTGGAAGCTTTTTATTGCTCTACTTTGAATGACAGCCTGGCTGGGTAAAGTATTTTTGGCTGCATATTTTTCTCACTTTGCACCCTAAATGTATCTTGCTAGTCCTTTCTGGGCTGCCAAGTCTCTGCACATAGGTCTTCTGCCAGTCTAATGTTTCTACCTTTGTAGGTTATGTACCTCTTGCCCTGAGCTGCTGTAAGGATTTTCTCTTTGTCTCTGAGATTTGCAAGTTTCCCTATCGTATGTTGGGGTGTTGACTTATTGATATTGAGGGGGGTTCTCTGTGCCTCTGGACTTGAATGCTTGTTTTCTTCCCCAGATTAGGGAAGTTCTGTGCTATAATTTGCTCCAAAATACCTTCTGCCCTCCCCTTTTCTCTCTTTCCTCTTCTAGGATCCCAATTATTCTAATATTATTTCACTTTATGGTATCACTTATTTCTAGAATTCTCCCTTTGTGATCCAGTAGTTTCTCTCTCTTTTTCTCATCTTATTCTCCAACATTTCATTTTCTATATCCCCAATTCTCTCTTCTGTCTCATTTATCCTAGCAGTTAGAGCCTCCATTTTTTATTGCATCTCATTAATAGCTTTTTGATTTTGACTTTGTTGAACTTTAGCTCTTTTATTTTTTCAGAGGGATTCTTTAGCATCTTCTATGCTTTTTTCAAGCCCAGACATTATTTTTAAAATCATTATTCTGAATTCTAGTTCTGACATCTTAATTATATCCATACTGATTAGGTCCCTGGCAGTCAGTATTGCCTCTTTTTTCTTTTTTGAGGTGAGTTTTTCCATCTTGTCATTCTTGCAGAAAGTGGTTGCTTTGTGGCAATTCCTTTCTTAGATCTCCAGTTTAGTTCAGTGGTGTTCAAAATGATTTGTTAGCTATCTGGGTGATTTCATAGGACTAGGAAGAACTAAGGTTTCCTATTCCTCTGCTATCCTGGACTCTCTCCACCAAATTTTAGGAACTTCTGACTAGGCTACATTTTTTCATTTTATATGTGAGAATATCATAAAAGGATGCCTTGTTAGAATCTATGTATTCTATGTATAGAGTGTTGATATTTCCCACCCTGAAAGGAAATTTAGTGGAAGGTTCCTAGTTAACCTTTGGTAGTTTCTGGTTATCCTTTTCTGCTCTTCCAAGTGATCACCATTCCTTTAGGAATAAATCTGAGCCCAGTTTGGGATCTCCATTTGTTGGAAGGATTCAATAACAATTGAACAGTTGAAGGATTCTGCTTCAATTCCTTTCCTTCATTCATGGGTACTTTTGTTTTTGTTGTTTCAGAGTTAGGATTAAATTTTCGAAAATGTCTTTGGCCCTTTGAGAAGGTTTTCCTTTAAGGATCTCAAATGATGGAAACATACATTACTTTACAGAGACCATTTTGATGTCTACTTTCGTGAAACCTAAGTCTGGTATACAGACAAGGGACAGTGCTATTCCTTGGAGAGAATATGTGGCTTAACTCCTGATCTTTTTTAATTTTGAAATTACATTTCATATGGTTAACCAATTCAAAACATCATTGATATCTGTCATATGGATATGTTTTTTGGGTATGTTTACCTTTGCTCTTTCATTCTGCCATGAAAGTAGTGGAAGAAAAAAGACCTGCCCAGATGAAGTGTGTGAAGGATGTAGTGGTTGCAGGGTGCATTGGCTTATGGGAAGAGCGTGGTGTTTGAGATGCAAGACATCATCTGGTCTGGTGCAACCCTTTCGGCTGGATCAGGAAACTGAGGCCTAGATAGGCTATTACTTTCCCAATGTCATAGTGTATTTAAAAGCAAGGAATATTATTACTTTATGATCTTTCAGCCCTTTACTAGTAATATGATTGTGCACAAGTTATTTGATCTCTTCAGGTATCTATTTCCTCATCTGCATCATTGAAATCAAAATAGCAACCTTGTAGGGTTGTTGATATTAACTTACACAATACCCTTTCTGTTGAAAAATTTCAGATCCACAGAAAGGTTGCAACACAATGCAATAAACATTTGTATTTCCTGTACCCTATAGAAGTTATTACATTATTATTGTTATTGTTGTTGAACCATTTGAGATTAAGTTCCATTTCTTCATGACCCCCTTCATTTCTAATTACTGCAGCATGTGTCTTCCAAAACCAAGGACAAATTCAGGATGTTTGACACTGACACTATGTTGCTATTTAGTGTATTGCAACTTTAAGTGTGACCCATAGTCTCAATACATTGAGGCTAATTGGGAATTTGTTAGAATTGAGAAGTTGGGGCCCCATTCCAGGCCTGCTGAATCATAATCTGCATTTTAACAAGACCCCTGATTTGTGTGTGTGTGAATATTTGAAAAGCAGTAGTTCTGAGTAGTCCATATTCATACTTCATTAGTTTTTACATGATACATTTTTTTTAAGTAATCTCTTTGCCCAATGTGGGGCTTGAACTCATGACCCTGAGATCAAGAGTTGTATGCTCCACTGACTGAGTCAGCCTCATGCCCCACATGGTACGTTTTATAGAAAAATTTACCCACATGCAGGATCCAGTCCAATATAGTGAATTGTGTTTTAATAATTGGTATATCTCTTTAATTTCCTTTAATTTAGAATAGTTCCTCAGTCTTTGTCTTTCATGATACTAATACTTTTGAAGAATATAAACCCGGTGTTGTTTTTAATTTTTTAATTAAAAAATTTAATTCTAATATAGTTAACATACAGTGTTATATTAGTTTCAGGTGTACTATATAGTGATTCGGCAATCCTATACATTACTCATTGGTCATCAACAGAAGTGTACTTTTTAATTCCCATCATCTATTTTCACCCATCCCCCACCCACCTGCCCTTTGGCAACCACCAGTTTGTTCTCTATATGTTTTTTGGTTTGTCTCTTTGTTGTTGTTGTTCATTTGTTTGGTTTCTTAAATTCCACATATGAGTGAAATCATACAGTTTTTGTCTTTTTCTGACATATTTCACTTAGCATTTTACCCTCTAGATCCATCTGTTCTTTTTTATGGGCAAATAATATTCCATTATGTATATATAAATTACCTCTTTTGTATCCATTCCTCTGTCAGTGGACACTTGGGTGGCTTCCATAATTTGGCTATTGTAAAGCTGCAGTAAAGATAGAGGTGCATATATATATATATATATTTTTTTTTTAAATTAAAACAATTTTTTAAATTATTTATTTGAGAGAGTGAGCATGAGTGGGGGTCAGAGGGAGAGTGAGAAGCAGACTCCTCACTGAGTATGTAACCCCATGCAGGGCTAGATCCCAGGACCCTGAGATCATGATCTGAGCTGAAGGCAGATACTTAACTGACTGAGCCACCCAGAGGAGCATATATTTCTTCAAATTAGTGTTTTTGTGTTCTTTGGGTGAATACCCAGTAATGGAATTACTGGCTCATATGGTAGCTCTATTTTAATCTTTTGATGAACTTCCTTACTGTTTTCCACAGTGGCTGCACCAGTGTGCATTCCCACCAACAGTGCACTAAGGTTCCTTTTTCTCTACATCCTCGTTAACACTTGCTGTTTTTGTGTTTTTTGATTTTAGCTATTCTGAGAGGTGTGAGGTTATACCTCACTGCAGTTTTGATTGGTATTTCCCTGATAATTAGTGATGTTGAGCATCATTTCATGTACTTGTTGGCTGTATGATGGCTTCTTTGGAGAAATGCCTGTTCATTTTTTCTGCCCATTTTTAATTGGAATATTTTTGTGTTTGTGTGTTTTGAGTTGTATTATGTTCTTTATGTATTTTGGATACTAACCCTTTATCATATATCTCGTTTGCAAATATTTTCCCATTTCGTAGGTTGTCTTTTAGTTTTGTTGATTATTTCCTTTGTTTTGCAGAAGCTTTTCGTTTTGATGAAGTCCCAATAGTAAATATTTGCTTTTGTTTCCCTGGCCTCAGGATATGTTTTTAGAAAATGATTGCTATGGCTCGCATCAGAGAAATTAGTGCCTGTGCTCTCTTCTAGGGCTTTTATGTTTTCACATCTTATATTTAGATCTTCAATTTATGTTGAGTTTGTTTTTGCATATGGTGTAAGAAAGTGGTCCAGTTTCATTCTTTTGCATGTGATTGTGCTGTTTTCCTAACACTCTTTGTTGAGGAGATGGTCTTTTTCCCATTGCTTATTCTTGTCTCCTTTGTCCTACATTAATGGGTCATATAAATGTGGTTTTATTTCTGGGTTCTATCTGTTCCATTGACCTATGTACCTAGTTTTGTGCCAGTACAGTGTTTTGGTTACTAAAACTTTGTAGTATATCTTTTTTTTTTTTTTGTGCTCATCCTATTATCGAAGTTTTTTTCCAATGACTTTATGAACAAGTGACTGTATGTGGGCTCCCTTCAGGGTCACTGGGATATCTGGGATTGCCTAGTTCCAGTTTTGTTCTTCTTTTTCAAAATTGCTTTGGCTATTTGGAGTCTTTTGTGGTTCCCTACAAATTTTAGGATTATTTATTCTAGTTCTGTGAAAAATACTGTTGGTATTTTAATATGGATTGTATTAAATGTGTAGTTTGCTTTCGGTAATATAGACATTTTAACAAATCTTTCCATTTGTGTTGTCTTCAATTTCTTTCATTGGTATTTTGAAATTTTTGGAGTACAGGTCTTTTTACCTCCTTGGTTGAGTTTATTCCTAGGCATTTTATTATTTTTGGTGTAATTATAGGTGGGATTTTTTTCTTAATTTCTTTTTGCTGCTTCCTTATTAGTGTATAGAAATGCAATGAATTTCTGTATATTGAGTTTGTATCCTGTGAATATACACCGAATTCATTTATCAGTTGTAGTAGTTTTTTGGTGGAATCTCTCAGGTTTTTCACATATAGTATCACATCATCTGCAAATAATGAAAACTTTACTTCTTCCTTATAAATTTGGATGCCTTTTATTTCTTTTTCTTCTCTGATTGGTATGCCTAGGACTTCCAGTACTGTGTTGAATAAAACTGGTGAGGGTGGGTATCCTTGTCTTGTTCCTGATCTTAGGGGAAAAGCTCTCAGTTTTTCACCACTGTGAATGTTGTTAGCTGTGAGTTTTTCATATATGGCCTCTATTATACTGAGGTATGTTCCCTCAAAACCTACTTTTTTGAGAATTTTTATCATGGGAGGGATATTGTACTTGTCAATGCTTTTTCTCTGTCTATGGAAATGATAATATGGTTTTTATCCTTTCTCTTGTTGATGTGATGTCTGAAATGAGTCTGTTGTAGGCAGTATATAGATGGGTCTTGCTTTTTTATTCATTCTGTCACTGTGTTTTTTGATTGAAGCATTTAGTCCATTTACATTAAAAGTAACTATTGATAGGTATTTACTTATTGTCATTTTGTTACTTGTTTTATGGTTGTTTTTGTACTTTTCTGTTCTCTTGCTCTCTTCTCTCATGGCTTGTTGGTTTTCTTTAGTGATATGCTTGGATTCCTTTGTTTTTATTTTTTTGCATATCATTAGTTTTTGATTTGTGGTTACCATTAGGTTTGTGTATAACATCTTCTGCATATAGTAGTTTATATTAAGTTCATTGTCACTTAAGTTTGAATCCATTCTTTACTCTTCCTCCCCCCACATTTTAGGTATATGGTGTCATACTTTACATTTTCTAATTTCAACAGTTACATTTACTGATTTTTATTTTTTTCTAAAGATTCATCCATTTATTAGAGAGAGAGAGAGAGAGAGAACATGAGAACAAGTGTGGCGGGAGGGACAGAGGGAGAGGGAAAGAAACAGACTTGCTGCTGAGCATGGAGCCCAATGTGGGGCTCAGTCCCACAACCCTGAGATCATGACCTGAGCCAAAATGAAGAGTCAGATGCTCAACTGACTGAGCCACCTAGGTGCCCCAGCCTTGACTTAGTTTTATAAATATAATTTTACTGCTTTAAGTAAACATTTGCTTAGATCTTTTGCTGTGATTTTCGTGTTCTTTCATTTGGGACATATTCCTTTGTCTCCTCATTCAGTCTAACTCTCTGTGTTAGTTTCTATGTTTGGGCAAGTCAGCTATGTCTCCTGCTCTTTAAAGTAATGGCTTATGAATGAGAGGTCCTGTAGTGTCCTGCAGTGCAATGTCCTCTGTTCACCATGACCTGGCACTTCATGGGGATCTCTGATGCGTGTTACTTGCATGCTGCTGTTGCGGCTGATCTGGCTTTGTTCAATCCAGTCATGTACCATGGCTTTCTTTGCCTGTTGTGTGCAGGGTTTGGTCCCTGGGTTGATAGGGGGGCCGGTCTGAGGGTGCCTTGGGCTTGAGTTGAGTCAGACTATGCATTTGCCAGAGGAACGATAGCACTGAACTGCAGGGTGGTTTCCCTGAGTTGTCCCCTGTGATGCTTTTTTTGGTTGGTGTGTTCTTCAGTCAGACCTAATGTCTGCAGTTAGGATGACATATCTATTTATCTTCCCCTCTCCCTGAGACAAGAGTTACTTTGCAGTGGTGCTGGCCACTGGCAGAGCTGCTTGCACAGTGCCAGGCTTTTGGAACCACTTTGGATGGGCTATGGTCAAGTGTTTATTGGAGGGGGCAGGGTTCATGGTGACAGCAAGGTCCACACCAGTGCTCTATGGGAGAGGACCTGCAGCAGCTTGGGAAAATTCCTGCTGAGGCTGGCTGGGTTGTGGGTGAACATATCCATAGAAGTATGATGGGGCTGGGGTGCTTTTAGCAAGCTAGGTGGAAAATGTTGGCACTGTGCTGGTTCCTGCAGATGTCTGTATATCTACGCTGGGAAGCAAGTTGGGTAAATTGGTGCCACTAGCTCTTTTTTTCTTGGAGAAGTATCCCAGCGATCCCTGCCCCTTCTAGCCTGTGCTCTGAGATTAGTAAATAAATCTCCTTCCCGTATACTCCAGGTGTTTTTCAAACTGCTGCCTCTATGCTGTATCTCAGCAGGGTTGTTTGTTGTGCTGTCTGTTTAAGGGTGGTAACTCAGTTTCCTCTCACCCTTTAGCTCCCAAAGCCAAGCCCACTGGTTCTTAAAGTTCCAGGTGCTAAGCCCCATCAATCATAAGAACTTGTGAAATCAGGTCCCTTTAAAGCCAAATGTTATGGGAATTCCTCTTCCCAGTGTGTGTTCCCCATGCCTGAGGTGTCTGGTGTGGGGTCTGGTCCTTTTCATGCCCGCTCTTTCCCTTCCTCCTGCAGACAGTCCAGCAGGTCCATTTGGCTCCTGATAGTGTCTTTGCCCTTCTTACTCTCTTCGGTGTGGCATCTTTTCTACATTTACCTGTAGAGAGTCTGCTCTGCCAGTCTTTGGGTCATTTTCTGGGTTATTTGCACTGATGTGGGTGCTATTGAGTTGTAACCATGAGACAAAGTGTACTTAGGATCCTAATACTCCACCATTTTCCCTGGAAGTCTAGACCAGTTCTTTTATAAAATGATCTTTATTTTGAATCTTCATGATTAGATTCAGGTTATGTATTTTTGGGAGGTAAATGATGTTGATTGTTCTAAGCAAATAAGGTGAGAAGTTTGAATGGCTGGGACTGGAATCATCTGAAGGCCTCCATACTTATATCTGGTGCCTAGGCTGGGGTGACCCAGAGGTAAGGCTCCTCTGGGACTATTGAACAGAATTTCCTACACAAGCTTGTGTTTCCTCACCGAGCATGGCAGCCTAAGGGAGTGTTCTAGCCACCAGGACGGAGACCGTAGGCCCTTTTATAGTCTAGCATCCGTAGTCCTATAACATCACTAATGCATATGCTGTTGGTTGGCCTGGTCAGGAGCTTCCCAGATTCAAGGGGGAAGGAGTGTAGATGCCACTCTTGATGCAGGAGTGTCAACAAATTTGTGGTTGTGTTTTAAAACTGTCAGAGGTGATGACTGCCATATTTTTTTAATTGTAAAAACAGGTTTTTTTCCCTTTGTAATTAATGGTGACCCATTAAGATATAGCCTCAGACTTTTTAAATATTTTATTTATTTGTTTGAGAGAGAGAGAGAACAAGAGTGGGAGAGGGAGAAACAGACTCCCTACTGAGCAGGGAGCCCAACACAGGGCTCATCCCAAGACCTTGGGGTCATGACCTGAGCCAAAGGCAGATGCTTAACTGACTGAGCCACCCAGGAGCCCTACCAATAGCCTGAGACTATTTAAAAATCCTATTCCATGGTAGACTTTTATCCTTCAGTGATAACATTCATTGATGGCTCCCCAACATTTATGATTTGGGACTTAAATTACATAAAAATCTTAAACGTAATATGCCAGTAAATAAACATATAATGATGACAGACAGTGTTGGATTCTTGAATAATTCCTGTGACAAAGATAAGCATGCATGACCCAATTCAACGGGTACTAAACAATTTATACAGGTGTAAGTAACAAGCACTTAAATTATTAGAACATCCACAGAAATACAGATGAAGAGGTTCTGCTCTCTGTGTGTGATTCTGTAGCTGTTTCATCCTGTTCTTTTCTTCCAATTAAAAGAATGCACTTAAGGCATAGCATCATTCATCATGATTGGAAACATTTGTGTCAAAGCTGGTTCTAGGAGAAGTGAAATCAGTTGAGGGAGATTTTCCCTTTTACACTTCAAACACAGCTGTTATACCTGAGAGTTAGCAAGTTCCAAACTGAGGTATAATGCAGGAATATAAGCATTAACCTTTTGAGCTTCACCTTTGAAAGTGCAGGAACTAGGTAAAGATTATGCTTCCATCGTATTTAAGTCTTATTAAAACGAGTTGTGCAGTACATACTGAAGGAGTCGGTATCAGGTGCCGTTATGTGTGATTTCCATGGAGGTTTGAGTTGGTGGCGTGAGGGTTGAAACATTGGACTGGTTGGAATATTCTTAAAATTATGCATGAGTATTTTCTAAATTCCTAATCAGAAACATTTCAATTAGGAGGTGAAATCTAGCTATATGCTGAGGTGTTTAGAAATCAAATCTTCCCCAAAGCTTATTCCTAACTATTATAGATGGCAGAGGTCACCTATCAGTGTAGTGAAGGACTGAATACTGGCAAATTTTAGGACACCGAGGTCCATATATTTTTGTAGTCATGTATTGGCCTCTTTAAAATGAGACAAGTGTTACATGGGGGAAAAATAAGCTCTGAAGAATAGTCATTAAAATTTTAACAAATGTTTCTGAGTGTGGAATGATGGGTGGTTTTGAATCTTCTTTAAAGAGTTTTCTTCCTCCCCTCCCCTCCCCTCCCCTCCCCTCCCCTCTCCTCTCCTCTCCAGTTTACCAGAATTTCTACAAGGAATATAATGTGTTAGTTATCAGTTTTGTAACATGAATAAATTGTACAGTTGATGTTTGAACAATACAAGTTTGAACTGTGTAGGTTCACTTGCACACAGTTTTTTTTAGATAAATACAGTACAATACTGTAAATGTATATTCCAATAAAATTTTCTTTAGCTTATTTTATTGTAAGCATACAGTATGTAACACATATGACACACAAAATATGTGTTAATCAACTGTGTATGTTATCAGTAACAACATAGGTCAACAGTAGTCTATTAGTATTTAAGGTTTTGGAAAGTCAAAAGTTATATGTTGATTTTTGATTGCTTAGGGGAGGGGAGGTCAGCACTGTAACCCCCACATTATTCAAGGGACAACTCTAATTTGAAACAAAAAAATTACCAATAAAAAACTAAACCAAACTGTTCCTATAAATTTTAAAAACATTGATTGAAGACTGGTAAACATTCCCTGCCCCCACCATGCAGCTTCTCATAAAGGACCACCAATGACCACCTTCAAAACATGGTTTTGCTTTAGGCATTTCATTTTCATGAAAGTTAAAAATGGAGAGAAAAAAAAATCTGTTGCAGTATCTCTTAAATATGTGGGCCATGCCTGGGGGCATATATACTTGAAAAAGGTTTTAGATGATTCTGATAATTATAATCATATACATGCCTTCAGGAGATGTTGTCTTCACTGTGATTAAAATCCACACATTTGCTTTTAGAGAACTAATACGTCTGTGGCTTATTTTCTCTTTCTAGGGACATAGTCATTTTGGCCTACTCAGATGAATGGGAATCATGGCTTGTATTCCAGAAGAAAAAATGTCATTCACCTTGAAAATGTCAAAAAATGACTAGTGTGTTTACTTGTACTCAGTTTAAAGTGTCACAGATGTCATTGAAGGAGGGGCCTGCTTTTTGTCATGGCTAGAGCTAGTGCTAGGTTGGGGAGGCCTCTTCTTATGGATCCCTAGGCCTTTGGGGATTGCAAATAGCAGGTTTCGTGTGTTCTGATCCTCTGTGCTGCTGTTAGGACCAAGTGATTTCTAAGGGAGCATTGAGTCCTGCAAAGATAAAGGGTGAAAAAACCCCCAAAATCTGGGAGAAGTGGTACACCAAAATTGGAGGAAGAGGAGTAAGAGAAAAAAGGGAATATCATGTATGGAGTATGCTTCGTTGTTGGTGTAGAGTATCTCTATTTCCTTAATGTTATTCTAGGCTTTTATTGCTGAAAGGAGAACTTTTTTTACTTACTGGATTTTTATTTAGTGAAGAATATTTGTTGGCATTTGGGTTTTGAAAGTCAAAGTTACAGCTGTGTTTGGGAAAGTGTATTCTTCTGACTTTGGAAGGTGTATGCTTGTGTTTCCCAAATGTTTGCAGGTGCAAATTGATAAAACTGCACCTGGAGTGTTTTTAAAGGTTTGCAAACCAGAAAACAACATTTTATAACTGGGAATATATGTTCACACCGTGAGTGTAAGAGTCGTGTAGCTTTGGCTTGATCAGGAGAAGTTTCCCTTGTGAATTGAGTGGAGAGAAAGCTATTTAGGGAGCCTATAAACATTTTCTTAATGCCATTTAGTTCCCAATATATCAGAGTTATTAATTATTATCATTATCTATGTCAGTTCTTGTTGAACACTAGAAAAACCAGGGCATAGATGTTGTATGCACAGTTCATGGCACTGAAAATACCCATGGTTTGGGGTAGGTAGTTCTGGGGGTATGTTTCATTATATAAAGTCTGGTAGATAAACATTGTCATTTACCGAAATCTTGAAGTAAAAAAAACAAAGTCAGTTATGTATTACTCTAGTGCATGGAGTGCTACAGAAATCAATATGGTATATACCCCATTAGGACTTGGGAAGGGGTCTGAAAATGTCTCTAAGAAATTAAAGCTAAAAGCTTGGAAAGAAAGAAAAAGAGGAACTCTAGCAATTTGATAAATTCCAAAAAAGTACACTTTTTGCTTTTTTTTCCCCCTCCCTCTCCCCTTCCCTTCAGGAGGGTGTTGTAAACCAAAATTGAAGTTGTTTTTTGAAAAGCTCAGGGTAAGTCAGGGCCACAGTGGAAGCCTGAACCCGAGGCCATAGGATGAATAAGCTGGGACTGGGAATGTCTCCTGCCCCTCTTTTCCCTCCCATTCTTCTTGGCTGCCCTTCCCCCTGTCTTCTGTGACACAGTGGGAGGGGCCTCGTGTTGACCGGAAGCTGGCAGTCCGAACCAAACCCTGTAACACGGTCCAGTGTCAGCCTCACAGATCCCCATGTTGAGCCTTGCATCAGATAACACATATGAAAGCACTTGGAGGAACTGCAGCTATTAAGCAGAATCTCCCCTGATGAGGAAGCACGTGAATAAAGAGCAGTCTGTTGGAAAGAAAGGACCAGAGCCAGCAAGATGGGATATAGCAGTTGGCATTGAGGCCTTGGTCTGGGAACAAAGCTTGGGTTTACTACTAACTGGTGGTATAAAAATGAGCAAATCTTTAACTACAGGGGCCTTGGTTTGTTCCACGGTGAGATAAAGGGCTTGGCCTAAGTGATAAGTAGGATACTTTTCAGTTCTGAGATTCTGAGTTCTAATGAACCAGAACAAACACGAAGCCTTAGACTACTTCCAGCATCAATTCTAAACCCAACTGGTATTTCACTGTGAGCCCCTATTGTCGATTCTAGTTATATTTTCTGTAACAGACCTGTATTTAGTCATGGGGTCGAGCCAGTTCAAGGACAGACAGCTGGAAGGTTTTCAGAGTTCCCTATGTACTGCTCACACAGTAGCTGACTTCCAAAGTTATGTTGTAGAGGGAAGGTTCAGGCTACCTTGTTGCCACCTTAGAGTCATACGACCTTAAGGTGATGAATGTTTGTCTGGACACACTATAGACTCTGAAACTGGAAGGAATATCTGGCCATTCTGTAGTTCAATATTGTGGAAAGAAGACTGGAAATTTTGTCTCTGTCCCTCTTTGTGCATTAAATGTTTACTAAGGGGAGTAGGTATTGATTTCCAACTGCCTGCTGGCTCTCCCTCTCCCTGTTTATGGGTAGAATAGTTGGGTGAGATATGCCATCATCAAAGAAGACATAGTATGAATGGGGCATGTGT
Organism: Ailurus styani; assembly: GCA_002007465.1. Classification (NCBI taxonomy): domain Eukaryota; kingdom Metazoa; phylum Chordata; class Mammalia; order Carnivora; family Ailuridae; genus Ailurus; species Ailurus styani. Next base: position 1,753,437 of record LNAC01000019.1, on the reverse strand, counting down.
GATTGGGTAATACTGGACACAGGGCAGCATAGTGACTAACACATCCATACTGGAGTCAGGAAATCTGGGTTCAAATCTTTATAGATCAAGCACTTGGTCATAAGAATATGCCAGGCATATATTTCCAACTACCCAGTAGTTGCAACTATTATTATTAAAGATAATAGGAATATGCACAGGTATCAATAATCTTCCTATAGCAGTGAAGACCAGTGAATTCTTCTCTAGAAACATGTAAAAAAAAAAAAAGACTACTCTCAACCTCCTTAATTCCCTTTAACCATATTACTAGTTAATTTAGTTGAATCAAATACTGCAGGCTTGAGTTGGGTATTAAAGCAAACTTTTCAGAGACCATTTTTATTTCCTGTATATGTACAGATCAGCCCAGTCATTTCCATATGTGGCCCCTGGTGGCAGAGTAGGAAGGACTTAGGGAGGTGTTTATCTGTAGGGCTGAGTCCCATGGGCATAAACGTGCGGGTTGTTGAGTCTGAGGAATCTGTTACTGAAAGGTGGTGCCAGACTTGTGTTTGTGCTGACACTCAGGAGACCTGAATATGCACTTGCTTACCTGACATGCCTACGTGTGGGGTTTTGTTTTTGTCATTGGATTGTCTGTTTTGAGTTTTTCTTTGTTGTAAAATACGTAGGTGCAGTGAAGAAACTTTCTACCCTGAAAAAAATGTTTTGAGTAGACTTGATCTTTTAGAATTGTTTCAGGTTAGTTCATCTGCCCTACAATGAAGGTAGCATGGTGCTAGAAAAGTTAGGAGAGTCCAAGGATTTTGGAAGGAGACCTGAGCAGTAAAGGAATTTGCATCCATACAGTGGTTCTAGAATCGGGAAGTCAGTGCTTAAGATGACACACATCTTGGCCACATAGAACAAGACAAACAAAATTGTAACTTCTAGATTCAGATGGCCAGAAAACAGGTCAAAACTTTTAAAGTATCAACAGTTTACTGTTTCCTCTTCTTCTAAGTTTAAAAATAATATTTTAAAAAATATTTAAAATATTTTTTAAAAGTTATTTCTGGTATTTCAGAGAGAACCACGAGAGCATAGCTTTGTAGCTTAAAAAACAAATAAGAAAAAGAATTGAGTACTTGAGGCTAGTGCCTTGGCAAACAAGGTAGATACACATGAAAGGTAATGGGGTCTTGAAACATCTGGGAAGACATAGTACAATGATGGTTAGTCTTCGGTAGATAATCTCTTATATACATAATCTGAGATTATATAATCTCCAGTTTTACTCTTTTTAAAGAGATATAGAGTAGTATAGTTGGTAATTTTTTTTTCCCCCCGAGAATTAAATTTTGTTTTTTAAACGGGCAACAGGAGCTTTGGAATCAGCCGAGTGGAGATGCCAACTCTACCTTTTTCAAACTTAGATTTGAAAAGAGACTTGGATTCATGATTTAATCTTTGAGCTTTTATCATTTTAAAATGTGGGGAACAATGCTTTCCTCAAAAGTTGTGAGAATATTAAAGAAAGCCTACTACCTAGTAGGTGTTTTTTAAATGTTAAATGTATTCAGTGAAAGAGGAAGTAATTTAAATCTCAAATTTTAGTGCTGCAGTGCACACAAAATAATGATGTGATTCTAGCTCACTTGGGAATTTCAATAAGGGGCTCTATTTGTTTCTTTTGCCCATTGCTGGATGGTTTTTTTCCATAAATATTTTAGAATCATAGTGTTCAGAATAATTAAACAGTGAATTGGAGAAATATTCAAGACCTTAAGAAATTAGTGCCCTCTCAAAAACAGTGGTTGAGCTGAGTAGTGGGGATCTAAATCCATTTTTATTATCATTATTTACTATATGTGATCATATTAAAAATATCAGTAGCTCCCATTTATTTCTGGTTATGGTGGGCCAACTGCTATACTAAACTCTTTATAAACATTTTCTCATTTAATCCCTGTAATAACATGAGATGTATTTGTTATAGCTGTCATTATACAGATGAGAAGATGAAGTACCCTGTTTTAAGGAATATGTCTAAATTTCCATAGTTGAGAAGACTTAAAAGCTAGGTTAGTTCCTTCTCAAGTTAGTAAATGTGCTTTGGTATCCCCTCATTCAGATGAGAGGTTAACTCTCTGAAATATTAATACAACATGGAGTTTATTGAAGGAGTGGCTGATATTTAGAATCTTTGAAATATTTTACTCTAATTAGGACTTGGGAAGTTCCAGGGAATTGGTTGTGTCAGTTTTTCTGAAATAATTTTTCTGGGGTTTTGATTTTGACTTTGGTCTATCCAACAAAAGTAGAGAGAGCTTTATAATGATTGGGCATTTCTCAGCCTTGGCTACACAGAAGAATCACGTGGAAACTTTAAAATGCAAATCAAAGGAAAACAAAACAAACCTGAAGCCCAGTCCCCATTCCCAGACATAATTTCTCTCCAGTTTTATTCAGATATAATTGACATAAAATGTTTGTATTCGTTTAAGGCGTCCAGTTTAATGATTTAATATATATATGTATTGTGAAATGATTATGACAGTAAGTTGAGTTAATACCCAACACCTCACATACTTAAAAATTTTTGTTTCTTGTAATGAGAACTTTTAAGGTTTATTTTCTTAGCAACTTTCAAATATGCAATACAGTATTGTTAACTGTAGTCACCAGGCTGTACATTCCATCCCCATAACTTTATCTTATAACTGGAAGAAGTTTGTACCTTTTGACCACCTTCATCCATTTCCCCCCATCCACATCCTCCTGCCTCCAGCTGCCACTAATCTGTTCTATTTCTAGGAGTTAGGTTTTTGTTTGTTTGTTTTTAATTTATTTTAATTTTTTTTTAGACTCCTCCTATAAGCGAGATCACAGAGTACTTGTGTTGCTCTGTCTGATTTCACTTAGTATAACGCTCTCAGTGTCCATCCATGTTGTCACATATGGCAAGATTTCCTTGTCTTTTTTATGGCTGAATAGTATTCTCTCAGATATTCTGATATTAACTAAACATTGTCATAAGTATTCCAGAGGCTTCTGGAGGCTCTGCCCTGGGATGTCTCAGATCAGTCCCCTGAGAGCATTGGAGTCACACTCCCAGGTCCTGTCTTGCTTGGTAGTTTGACTCTGTAGACTTGAGCTGCCCCACAGCTCACCCCCCATACTCCTACTCATCCTTTCACTGTGAGATGTGAGGGGGAACAGCAGTCATCAGTGTGGATCTTGGAGGGAGGTCTGTTCAGAAGGGTACCAGCTATCATCAGTTCTGGGGCTATCACTTTGCCATTGTTTATCTAGCCTTTGGATGTATTGGCTTTGTGTATTGTTTGGTTTCCGATTTCAGTACCGTCCCAGAGATATTTCCCATATTTGTAAAGATCAAACACAGGTAAATCAAGGTGCCATTCCAAAAGTTGGCCACACACATGTGCTGTTTTCTTCCAATGGAATTAAGTTTTCCCATCTTTTCTTCTTCCTTCACATTGCCATGCACTTCTCAGCCTAACGTCTCTCCTGTTCCCACTACCCCACAACCTTCTTTAATTTGCACAGTGACAGATGGTAATAAATCCAGCTGTGGACAGTAGTTTAGACAGCAGGGGATTTTTTTTAAGGCAGATAAGTAGTTTGCTATGTGCCAGAGTGCCCGACTGGAACACAGAGTCTGTGGAAATATGGTGTTAGCTGGTTACCAGTTGGAGCACTAAATTAACATTTTCACTAGCAAATATTTGTTCAGAGAAATTTAAATCATTTTGTATTCCATTTACACATGAGGGGGCAGTATGGTACTATAAAGCAAAGGCTCTGTTGAAATTGTCTGTTTTTATTGGTATATAATAGTTTTTAGGTGAGAACTTTTAGATTCTGCGATTATAACTCTGCCATGGTTGTTAGCTGTTAAATGTGATACACATATGTGATACCTTCGCTCATATACATGGGTCACACGCCTGTTTTATTTAAATGCATAAATAATCATTTCCTTGCAGCCGTGGGGTTTTCCCACAGTGCCTTTTATTACGAGTTTTATATTTATGTTTTGTTTAATGCTAGCTAGCTTTCTTCCTGTTTCCTGCTTCCACTTGGGGAGCATCAGTCCTCTTGGAGATGCAGTGTCTATTAGGTTGATATGTCTAAGTATTTTATGTTTTCATTGAAGACTGAAGGGTCTGCAATGTTGTTGGGGACAGGAAGCCTCTGAACCCAGGTCTTGGAAGGTCTGTATATAAATCACCTCCGCACAATATGCTTCCCTTTACAGTACAGATTGCTTTTCTCAAAAGAAAAAAAATTGCTAAGCAAAGAAGCAGCACATTTTAATTAATGTTATTATTGCTGATCTATGAGTGACACTGCAAGATAATCAAGGTGCTAATATTCTAGGTTTCATAAATGGAAGGGAAATTATTAAAAGAAGCTAGAAGGTATTAATTGATAAAATCCATAAAGCATTTTGTGAAAAATGTACATGGGAATCTGAAAGGTAATTTCATAAGCATAAGCTATTTTTAAATGTGTAAAAAATATTTGCAGTCATATGTTTCTGTTTATGTAGTTTGAAAAAAATTGAGACCAGCATTTGGCATAAATATAACCCTATATGAAATATAATGGGATATTTACTTTTGACGTTTTATCCTGGCTACTTTGTGGATGAATAGCTGTGGTATTGTCTACACCTGGTAAAGATAATTATACATACATATTTAGTTTGGGAATGGATTTATTTTGCAATGTAATGATTGAATGTTACTTTTACTTAATTTTAATGGTAAATTTTATTTGGAAATCTTCTGTTAAAAAAATAAATGAAAGGCTTCGGACCTGTACCCAAAATTTCAAGGAATGGGTTTTTGCTCCAGTGTGTTTTTGGATGAGCTCCAAATCAAATGTTGTTTGATACTGGTTTACTGTTGCAACACACAGAAACATACAGGTTTCTGTTCGTGGGAAACGATTAATGTCCTTTATGCTTGATGGCAGATTTTTAGGACCCTGCCTGATGCCACATTCCCAGAGCCAGTCTCCCTGTCAACATCACCCCCAAATGCTCCACCAAGGCAATCGAAGAGACAAGGCCAGAGGACTAAGAGACCCGTGGCTGTATATAATCTTTGTCTTGAGCTGGAAGATGGTAAGATGTTAATTATATTTTCCTGCTTGACAGCATGTCAAGAGTATGGTATATCATATGTCCCCAGGGAAGGCCATGGTTTTCCTTCCTCTGTGCTTTAATTCCTTTTCCCCTTAAGATGATAATTTTTGAGATTAACAAGGAGGGTAAAGCTTTCTTGGCAGAGAGAGAATGCAAGTTTCAGGTTTGTGTTTGTATTTGTTATGCATGCTTCTTTTTTTACTTTTAAAAGACAGCTTAAATTTCTTTTTTGGGAGACTTGTGTGACCTCCTGTGAGGTTATATAACTCTGAGACAAATGGAAGGGGAACTAAAATTAAAGCAGATCTTTTGAGAGGAGCTGATAGTCTAACGTTAAATGCATCTAGATTAGAGGCACCGTCTTCTGTTGCACTAGAGTTCAGGGCTTCTGCATCTTACTTGGCCCATTTTTCTGATGTTCTTTTGAGGCCAGTGTCTCCTCATCTAGCAGGGGTGGCAAAGTGACCTGCCTTCAGGGGCCAGGCTGAGTGAAGTAAGTGTAAGCTGGTGGGACTCGGGCAAATGGAAGTTCTCCCGTCCCATCCTGACTGCCACATTGCAGTTACTCGTTGTCATGCAGCCACGTTGTCTCAGCATTGCCAGATTGCCACGCTGTTTAAAGAGAGCTTGGAAATTTGAATTTTAAATGCTGATCTCTACAAAACAAGACTGTGCCATGTAGAAGTCACCGATTGCCAGTTTGTAATCATGTGGTTATTAGTATGGGGAAGAAGATGATCCTGGTCTCGAAAACTCCGATTTCAGGAGGCATGTCTGAAATGGGGACTCTTTTGTTGTGGTACTTTACACCTGTTGAGGCCATTTCCTGAACTTGAAATTCATCGTCATTCTTCTTCTCATCATCATCCTTATCATCCTTTTTTTTTTTTTTGTATCTTTCGTTTATTATCCTTTCAAGCCATCTACAGTTATATCAGTTTGGAAGTTTGAGGTGAATGTCAGAAGGAGGAAGGGAGTGAATGCAGACAGAAACAAATATAGTACCTTCATCATAAGGAGCTATATATAGTCAGATGGCCAGGTAGTCAGTATCCAGAGATCCAGGCAAGCAAGTGGACAACTGACTTGGGAGTCTCTGAGGAAGGACTTGGAATGCTTCCTGTAATAACACGGGGGGCGAAGGTGTGCTGGTATTCTTTTACGTTGTTTAAGACATGCATCATATGATACAACTGTTAGTTTTACAATCAGATCCTTATTTTCCGAAGAACATGGATCATTAATATCAACGTATAATTTCAGACTTCCTTTTAGCCATCAGTTTCAACTTCTGATCCCACCTAACTTTTTTGTTCTTTCTTTTTCTCACCTTCACTCCCTCAACAGAGTTGCTAATAAGGAGTAAAACTGACTGGTTTGAATTGCACCTTTTCTTGTATCTCACTTGTCCTCTGGTTGAAGTGTTAATAAATTGTGAAAAAGGCTAATGTTGGGAAGTAGGAAGAGAGAAAGAAGTCAAGGAGATACAGAATAATGTCTACATTGGCTCATTGGCCCTTGAGCAAAACTGAATTGGCTATATTTCATAAAGGAAATGACCGAAGAGGGACTGTTTGTCTTAGAATCATATCTACTTTTTTGGTATTTTAAGGAATTAAGTCATAATACCCAATCATGTATACATGGTATACTGGTCTTTTGATCATTGGGTTGCTAAGTGATTATTAATGAATAAGAAGTTGCTGAAGTGGTGTTTGGCACGTCTTTTATGGTAATGCTCAAGATGGTATATAATCATAGCTTTCCTGGTTTTTAGGTCATATAATAATTCTTAATTGTTTGATTATAAGGGGAACGATTGTGAAATACTCAATTCCTTTAGTCTGTTTTTATGTTCATTATATGATGTTTTATTCTACATTTTGTATTTTATAACTTTACATTAATCTTGCTTGATTGCAGCCTTGGAATTTGTTGGTGTTGCAAGCTGTCAGAATCAGGAAAGTCCATTCTTTTGTCATAGAATGATTTTATTTGACTTTAGAGGTCATAAGATAAAACAATTAAAAACTATTATTTATCCTCCCACCCCCATTATTTGTAGCTAAGCTTTAGTGAAACTCAAGTTTGTGAAAAAGAATTATTTCAGAGAGAGCAGTAGGGTCTACATACTGCATTTTCCAAAAAGAGAGTGAGTTGGGGATAAATGAAGAGAAAAACTTGAAAGGAAGCATATAGGGGAGGTTAGTAAAAAACTGTGTTATTGAATATCACTTAGCATATTGAAAACTTGCCCCCTTCCAGGAAAAAAAAAATCTATTCTTGCCTTTAAGACGTAATTTTTTTTCCCAGTAGTGTGAGTTCTGTAATTGTACCAGAAAGTACTAAAAGGAAAACTAAAAATCAGAGGTCTACATTCATTTTCTAATTATCTTGCTGTGTTTTGATTTTCTTAGAGTTAGTAATAAAGTAACTCCAAACAAGTTCAGTATATAACGTGTGTTCCTTTTCCCCTGCCAGCTCCATATTTCTGTCCTTACTACTACTTATATAAAGAGAGAATGTTGGCTTTTTTTTTTTTTTTTTGAGAGTGGGGAAGGGCAGAAGAGAGGGAGAGAGAGAGAGAGAGACTCCCAGTCAGACTCCCTGCTGAACACAGAGCCCGACTCCAACTCAGGACTCCATCTCACAATCCTAAGATCATGACCTGAGTTGAAATCAAGAGTCGGACGCTTAACTGACCGAGACACTCGGATGCCCTGAGACTGTTGTCTTCCTTGTAATTCTCCCAAATACAAGGAAAGTTTGTGAGGCTATATGAGATATATTCTTTGTTATTTTCATTCATGGGAGAAGAAAAATTTTAAAGGTTTAGGCAATGGGAGAGAAGATGATTGTCATCTAAAATTTGACTAAGCTCTCTCTTTATACTAGTTCTAGTTTTAAACAGATCTAGGCATTCACAGGACAAGTTTTTATTTGTATCTTCTTGGGTAGTTAGGTATGCGATGCCCATCTTCTTTTGTACATGATATAGCAGTTTATTTGTTTAGGCAACTTAAAAAATATGATTTATGGCGAGTTGAAAACAGAATCATCTTGCAAGCCAGTTGGTAAGATTTAATATTATAGAGTAGGTCTTACTTGGGTATCGTTGGGTTGGCACTTTCACACTTGGATCCTGGATGTGCTAACTGCAGCACATTTTGTTGAACATGTGTTATTGTAGTCCTACAGTGTGACAAGGATGCAGAGCCTTATAAGCAAAAAGTGAAAATGTAACTGTTGAAAGGGAGATAGATAAACAGTAAAGCATGAACGTTTCCCTTCTGTTCTAAGGAAGAACATACTGTGACATGGATCAGTCTCTAAAATTGGAGGACAAATAAGTCGTATCTAATGTCCTTTCAGCCTAAATGATACCAAGTTAGATTTTTTTAAATGATTACCTAACATTTAAATGCCCCCTATCAGTGAGAATAGTGCTGATGAGATAAATGAGCCACCTTAGGTATGTCAGAAAAAATGTTGTTGAATAATGAGGCATAAGCAAGAGAATAGAACTAAAAAAGCAGGCTACTGTAAGGTCTTTTGAAATGTAGATTTTTTAATCCTAAAATATGGAATGCTCCCGGCAGTTTGGAGATGTTTGTTTGTTTGTTTGTTTGTTTTTGCCTCTAGCATTTATTAGTGATTTTTCTCATATTGGATACTAAAATCAGAATTCTGTGTATCTTTTTTTTTTAAGATTTTATTTGAGAGAGAGCTTGCATGGGTGGAGGGGAGAGGCAGAGAGAGTGGGAGAAGCAGACTCCCCACTGAGCAAGGAAACCGATGCGGGACTGGATCCCAGGACCCTGGGATCAGGTCCCGAGCCTAAGGCAGATGCTTAATCAATTGAGCCACCAGGTACCCCATACTGCTTATCTATTTAAGAGATTTTATAAATCCCGCATCATGTCACATACTGTTTCTGTTTCAAGGAGTAGGTATTCTACTTTCCTTTTGTCACTGCATAGTGAAATAATGAACCAGTATGGTAGTAAGCGTCCAGTGCTGGTATCAGCTGTGAGGGCCCTTGGGAAGCTACTCCAGGGCTGCAGGGGGTGGGGGAGGTTTCCTGGTTTCCTTGAGGGGAGCCATTTTGGCAGTTGGATGGGGAATGATTTCAGGTGAGTGACTAGCTTGAGTGAAAGCATGGTAGCAAAGCCAAGCAAGAACAAGGCATGGGGTAAAGAGGAGGCTAGCTTGATCAGAAGGGGATAGGGATGAGGGGTACTGATGGGCGAACCTTGAAGAGATGCTGCCAACACTGGCAAGGTCAGCCTAAGGAAGGAACAGGCGGTAAGAAGTCTGGGCTGAGGAATTTGTATTCTGACTCTACTGGTGGGCATATAGCTTACCCTCTCTAAATCTGTTTTAGTACCTACAAAATAGGAGTTATAATGTCTACTACTGAGGATGGTTCAGAAGGTTTAAGGTGGTTAATATACTTACTGTAGTGTCTGGCATATAGTAAACACTCAAATACTAGCTTCTTCTGTCCAGTATTAATATTAAAGCCAGAGAAAGGTAACTTATATTTAGAATGATAGGAGAAGTTACTGTTTTTCATCAGGGGAGAAGAGTTTTAACATGGAAAATGATATTAAAAGAAGCTTAATGGGACTTAATATATCTGTAGGAATCAGGAAGACTGTGGCAAAGGCTGGTTATGTAGTTTAGGCTCAAGGTGATGTGGTCTTGAACCAGCACTAGGGATGGAAGATAAATCTGGAGAGATGTCCAAGCACGTTGAGGGGACTTCTTAACTGACTCAGTGTGGAGGATGAAGGCAGATAATCGAAATGAGGTCTTCGGCCATGTTTTATGCTCATAGATAAATGTATCATTGCATTTATGTCTTAGGTTTTGCCTTGAGGATCTTTTTTTTTCCATCAAGAGGAAGGAAATATCTCATTTTGTTAGCATATTCAATACATATTGCTGTATGTAACTGCTTTGGAGAACAGGTTTGGTAAAAATAGTGTAAAATGTATTGGTTCAAATATGTATATGAAAAGTCAGTTTCCCTTCTGTCTATGGAAAGTCAATATTAAGAAAATATTAAAATTTTCTGAATATTTTAAGAAAAAAATATTAAATAATACCGTTACATCTTCTTAGAGAAAGAATAGTCTCATAACTGTAAATGATAGAGAACTCATTTTTTTTTTCCCTCTGCTTTACCTCACAGACTTATACCCCCCATTCACTCACAGGCTGGGAAGGTACAGGATGGGAGGCAAGTGCTATACTAACAGACGCTCATTTCAGTAGATGTAAAGGGTAGATAGCGGGCAGTCATGGCAGCTACGTACTCTCTAATCTCAGTTCCCAAGAGAGCATCTTCATGCCTTCATGAAAACATGCTTTTTGTAAGTGAATTGTAACTGCTCTGTCCTCCCCAGATGTAAGAAGAACCACCGTAAAACCATTGTTGACGTGAATTTCCAGTGATATTCTACAGCTATTGACATTTCCTTGTAGAGCTATCTGATCAGCTTGACACAGACTTATAACCAACCTAAGTAACTGAGCACAAAGAGATCTTTGGCTCAAGCTTGGCAATCTTCTCTCAAATCTTACCATTTTTTTGGTATGACACTTCATGGATGGGCTCTAGATAATAACTTCCTGAGTGCCAGGCCTCTTGCCATCTCTCCAGAGCAATATTATGATTCCTTGACATGGAATTACTGTATTGTGAAGTTAAATCTAAGACCAGGCTTGAATCAGTGACAGTATATGTAGACAGATTATTTCTTAACTCACTTTTACAATGATGAGATCAATGGGTTGGAAAGGCAGCCAGAAATTTCAGGGCTGTAATTGAGTTGTGGTGTGCCCATAAATGATGCAAGCTGCCTCCCCTGCATTGGCGTCTCCCCAGAAGCCTCCCAGAAGCTCAGCCCCCCTAATGTTAGTGACAAAGCACACGGCAACTTCTTATATGACTTCCTATATAATCTTAACTATGCTTCTGTGTGGGATGAACATTTCCCCTTTTCTCTGGAGGGAAAAAGCTTATTTAATGCCTTCAAAAAAATACATTGCTACTTCTGTGGTGAAAATAAGTTCATGGCAGGTAACTAGAATTTATAGAAGAGAGAAAAATTCTTTAAAGCTGTCTCCCCGTGGTGTGGGTTTTTTCTTCACTTCTAATAGCTTTTATTTTAATTTCTAGTTCTGAATTCAAGCAGCTGTCATTCTCTTTATAGCCCTTTTTGAAACTCCTACAGCGTAGGAGGTAGCCGGGCTGTCTAAGAAACATCTTTTCAAACCAACCAAAGTATTGTTTATCCTGAATGAAATAGAATTTTTAAGGCTGTCAAGAGTGAGTGATTTGAAACGTTTTCTTTGATAGCCAGGAAGATGAGCAGAAATCTTGAAGCGGGGGGACGGTAGTATCTCAACGTGGCCAATTCCAAATAACTTCTATTACTCAGAAAACTCTTTTGGACCAAGATAAAAGTTACCACAAAGTAAGGGTGTTGTCTACAATTAATATAACAAAACAAACCTGTGACAGCTCAGTTTTACTTCCTGAATCCTTACCTTAGCTGGTGAGGAAAAAGAAAGAACGTGAGATCGAGTCAACAGTGGAGAATATTCCTCACCATCTCTAGTTGCCTCTGTGAACTCTGAGTAGCAGCTCTGCCGCTTGGTTTCCTCTGAGAACTCATTCCACTTTCCATGGCATTGCTGTGTACCCTCTGCACAATATCTGGAAAGAGTCCAATGTCACCCTTGGATGAAAAAAAAATCCTCAAACCTACTAAAATGAATTCTTGGGCTGGCATTTTGCATATACTAATACTTGCTCTCAAAAATCAGCAGCATGGCTTCTTGAACTTCAAATGCGATGTTGGTCATGATTTTATTTTTTTCTTCCGGTCAGAAGAGAATAGAGCTTATTTGAGTCTTTGTTGATTATCTTAGTTATTTTTAAGGTGTATTCTTTTTCTTAAACATTTTAATAGTGCAAGAACAAGATACAGAATTTGGAAGGTGATGATGGTGAACAGTTACATATGCCATATTGTATGCCAGACACTGTTTTTAGCAATGTCTGTTAGATAATAGATAACCCTCATAACCAGAGCTGCTTGAATTCAGAACTAGAAATTACATTTTATGGTTCAGGAAACTGAGGCCCAGGGGTCAATAAGGTACCTAAGTCTCACAGCTGGCCAGTGCAAAGCCAGGACTTAACCTAAGCAGCACCATCCCACGGTCCGCGCCCTTTCCTCCCAGCGGGCGTGCGGAACACAAGTGCTGCAGCGAGAGCTCCTCTTCCCTGAGTCAACACACATGGCCTGCTGGCCTCTGAGTCTTTTCAGAGATACTCGGTGCATTTCAAACAGTGTGTCAATTTATTCTTTTTTAACTTTAGGAATGATTCTTAGTTTTTCCATGAAAAAAAAGGGGAAAAAATTTTTTTTTTAAAAAGTAAATATTATGTTTCCTGGTTGGAAGCACCAGGAAGTATAGAATGATGTAGTGAAAAGTCTCCATTCCATCCCATAGCTCGGTTCCCACAGCCTGCTGCGTCTGCGCATGGGTCTGCAATCATGGTTGGTCATGGCTGGAGCCCTATGAAAGTGCCATCTTTTGGTTCCAAAGTTATCTAATCTTGGCCATTTCAAAAAAATTTCTCATTTAGTAGGTTAAAAATATGAAAACCTTTTTTCCATGAAGAAAATCCATGTACTGGATTCAGAGTAATAGTCTTAATAGAGGAGATGAAGGAGAAGAAAGAGGCAGAGATGTGTATGGTTTTAAATCTGGGACACAGTGGCAGAAACTGGTTCTCCAAAAAAAAAAAGAAAAAAAAGGAAATAAAAAGAAAGAAAGAAAGAGAAAGAAGGAAGGAAGGAAGGAAGAAAGAAAGAAAGAAAGAAAAAGAAAGAAAGAGAAAGAAAAAGGCGGGGGTGCCTGGGTGGCTCAGTTGGTTAAGTATCTGACTTTTGATTTCAGCTCAGGGTCGTGCGAGTGGGTCCTGTGTCAGGCTCTGTGCTGAGCATGGAGCCTACTCAAGATTCTCTCCTTCCCTCTGCCTCTCCCCCCTGCTCATTCATGTCCTCTTTCTCTCTCAAGAAAAAAAGGAAAGAAATGGGCTCTCAAAGAGAAAAGTGGGTGCTCATTTTTATGAAAAAGGGGAAAGGGGAAAAGACTCATTTCAGTGCTATATTTGTTTTCTTGTGGGTTATGCAGCCATTTGCCTAAATAGACAAACACCCCATCTCATGTTAGCTGTAGTGTGAATATCTCAGGTACCGAATAGTTCAGCAGGTGGTCAGAGAAGTGGAAAGGGAATGCAATCAACAATGTGATACTGCCTGAATATCCTGGATTTTGCTGGTATTTTTTTCCGCTCCTCTCTCTTCCTTTTATTAGAAAAAATTTTTTTAAAAAAGTAGATATTATGTTTCCTGGTTGGAAGCACCAGGAAGTATAGAATGATGTAGTGAAAAGTCTCCATTCCACCCCATAGCTCGGTTCCCACAGCCTGCTGCGTCTGTGCATGGGTCTGCAATCATGGTTGGTCATGGCTGGAGCCATATGAAAGTGCCATCTTTTGGTTCCAAAGTTATCTAATCTTGGCCATTTCAAAAAAATTTCTCATTTAGTAGGTTAAAAATACGAAAACCATCAGAAATTTCATGTAGTTCAAGCCTATAGTTTCTTAAATCATTTTGGAGTTGTGATCCAAATTGGATTGCTAACCACTGTTGTTGAAAGGGGTTGTACCATTTGAAACTGCTGTTTGTGCATGTCAAAAATGATTGAAGAGCCTTGGTTTCCCACGGCTGAACCTGTGGTTTCTCATTCATCCTTCCAGAATTCTTTATGTATTTATAAGCAAATATGAATATAGATTCTTACTTCCTTATGCACCCAACAGCCAGTTGTATCTACTTAAAAAAATTATTTTAAGATACTCGTTGTTGCTTTTTATGTTGCTACAGAGAGCTCTCCTTCTCCATTTTTCACTGCTGTGCAGTATTCTATGGGTTCTGTTGTACGCATGTACTCCAAAGAGGCCTTGTGTTCCACAGCCCAACCCAAGTGGATAATGCAAACCCCTTACTAACCACACACAGGCTTTAGTCTTCCAACAATAACAAAAATGTTTCTACAGAGATAATATACATGGTATGTTTTTGAGTGAATAAAGCAAGCTATAAACAGAATTTTTAGAATGATCTCACTTGTAAAGGAAAAACTATGTCAAGAAATGTAGAAACATAGAAATAAATCTGGAAGAATATGAGTCAGTTATGACCTTGGTTATACTTAATGTGTGAGAGTCATGGTTTTCTTTTTTATTCATATCTGTGTTCCTTTTTCCTATATTGCTTGTTACTTGTTACACATACATATTACTTGTTATACACAGATATTATTTGTTATACACATATGTACATATTTTTATACATAGTGTTGTTATACACACATGTACATATAAATACAGATGAATACACATATGCCACATAAATATGTATGTATTTAAGTTACAGAAAGTTTCAGCTGAACACTGATGCAAATTGTGCTTGGTGTTTGGTGTGCTGGGTGTAAGTTTAAGGTTTGAAGTGGAAAGAATGAAGCAGATCCCTAGAAGAAGGGTCTGCAACCCCTCTGGCATGAGTTGGCTTGGACAGACTTCATTGGTACCACAATGAGAATGTATAGCTCTTGCTGGCTAGTGGTTTCCTGTTTGATTTTTTTTTTTAAGATTTTATTTATTTATTTGACAGAGAGAGATTACAAGTAGGCAGAGAGACAGGCAGAGAGAGAGGAGGAAGCAGGCTCCCTGCTGAGCAGAGAGCCTGATGCTGGGCTCGATCCCAGGACCCTGAGATCATGACCTGAGCCGAAGGCAGAGGCTTTAACCCACTGAGCCACCCAGGCGCCCCTCCTGTTTGATTTAATATATCTTTCATTTTCTACCTGGGTTGCTTTCTGAGCCACACTGTCCAAGCATTTTCGGGATCACTATCCCTGGAAAGACTTAGGTAGTAACGAAGAGTTTCAGTGACTGGTAGAATTGTTTGTGGTCAAGTTTGGATTTAAAGTAATCTGGATTTAAATCCTTCTGCTCTTTCTGTTTTTTATGATCATGGCAAATTCTCCTCGAAGCCTCATGAGTTTGGGGCAATAAAATTTCACATGTTTTTTTTGCCAAGAACAAATGAGTTGATAGTTGTAAACCACCCAATATTTTGCAGATACTCAAGAGTTTTAGCTTATTTTTTTGAGGGCCTGATGTATGAGGTAGAGGACTTCAAATATATTTTCATATAAGGTATACTTTCAAAGTGTGACTCCATCTTTTATTTTTGTCAAGCGTAATACCTGGGCATATTGGTTTCTAGTGTCTTAATCTGGCATTTAATGATAATTAACATTCCTGAGGGGAGAAGAATGACGGGGGCGGGGGGGGGGCAGGTAAATAGCTAGGAATCCAGTAGCCCTCATTGTCTCAGCTAGATTGGAGTTTGTGTTCCGAGCAGTGATCTAAATTTCCTGAGCTGTCAAAGTGTCAGCCTTCCTCAGAAGTTTATGGAAGACAGTTTGATTCAATATCTGATTACTTTTTGGTTCCTAAGGATAATAGTACATGGTTGTTATATTTTTTGTTTGTTTATGTAGGCAGAAATCTGTGTCTGTAAATAATACTTCAGGACTGTGATGATAGTGTAAAAATGCTTCCTGGCTTTACAGAGTAAAGCAATTTGCTTTGACTTCTATTAACATTGCAAGTGAACTGGTCTTACTCACTTTATAATTGAATTGCTACAGACTTCCATCGACCTTTGCAAGTAGTAGAGGTGGTTCCTGGAGTTGTAACCTAATGCCCATTAGCTGCTGCTGTAACGTTATAATGGGGTTTTGTGTTTTATGTCATGTGATATTAACTCGTCAGCTTCTCTTCGAATACATGGTTGGTGTATCCAGGTTGTGTAATAGATTTTGGGAGCAAGGATCATACTTAAGTTTTTAAATCTTTAGGCAAAAGAAAATAAAATTTGCCTAATAATTTTATGGCAACTTCATTACATCTTTTATGCCTTAATGTGATGCATTAATTCATAGTTCAGCAATTGCCTTTTCCCCTCTTAGGCAAGTGTGTTGGCAGCTGCATATCTATATGTAGTTTTGTTTTGTTGTGCTTTTGAGATTGGGAGTAGGAGGCTATTCTACTGACATAACCTTTCCTAGACACGGTTTCAGATAAAGAAATTGTATTACCCAAGTGAATTATTCTCATTTAGCCACCGAGTGCCATTAATCTGCATGTTATTTAGCTTCATTAAGGTTTCCATTATCGTTTGTCTTGGCGGATGAGGGCAAAATGAAATGAGAGGAACTGGGACATCTTGCCCCCTACCCAGTATGACATTGCCTTAACTTGTAGCAGAACTGAGAATTGGGTAAGTGGGACTTTAGGAACCTTTCCTTCCACTTGGCGGTGATAACCTGTCTCAGTGCACCTCCCACTGCTGAGAAACACAATTAGCTTTCTTTCTTTAATGGGCATTTGGCAGGGTTAATTTCTTATACCTCCTCCCCTTTTTTCCCTAATGTAAGACTTAGGGAAGATTTTCTGATCAAAGAATCTAGACTGTTTTCTAACAGTAATCATTTGCCACCTACTACTCTAGGAACAGTTAAGAATTCCCTTTGAAAGGTAGGGTTGGATTTGCCTTTTTAACAAAAGATACCCAATTACATTAGGAATTTTTAAAGTTCAATTTTAAAGTGAAACTTTGAGCTTCCTAACTTATCTTGATTATTCTAATCAGTTTAAGAAAGGAACTCTGTGTGTGTGTGTGTGTGTATCCACTTTTTCAGTTCAGGAAAGCTGATGTAAAAGATAATATGATATAATTCTTCTGGATGAAGTTTTGAGGAGAGGACAAGAATAAATATCTGGCCTGAAAAATATATCAACTTTGATTTTTGTCTTGTTATAACTTTTTCTTTCTATGGATCTTGCTGGTTTAAGGGCACTATTGATAGTGTTTCATAAAGCAAATTATCTCAGGTCTTTGGCTATTTTGGGTGCAGTAGACTGGCATATGGGAAGATGTGAAGGGAGTGTCAGGTTTTCTTTGGCTTGTTAGGTATTAATTGGGTGTTGATTCTGACCATGACCCTTCCCAACCCTGCTGCTCACCGACTGGTGGGCTGCGCATCAGTCCTTCTGTTTGTAGACCACAGCTTCCAGTTAGAGAAGGTCATAGAAATCCGTGAAGTTCTGGCCCAGCCAGCCATCTGAGTAGGTTGTGAAGACAAGCCTGTTTACTTTTCTTCAGCAACCAAAGAGTGGGCTACTTGGATGAAACCAGTGTTAGGAAAACTACCTAGGCAGGATAGGCTGTTTCCTTATTTCAAAGTGTGGCCTTCTCCCGTTTTCCTCAGTGTCATGGTAAATTTGGGTATCTGGCCACACTCATGCCTGTAAGTCAGTAATTACGGGAATGCTAGTGCTAAGGACAAGAGATGCAAAAGCAAAACACTGGATGAGACCATAATCCTGCCTTTGGAGCAGGTGCGAGTGGTAAGCCGTTCTGGAAGTCATGCTCCTTACTCAGAGGTGGAGCTCGAGAATGTTTCACTGTCTGCAGTGACTTCACCTGGTAGTCTGAAAGCAAGTAGGAATTATGACAATTAAGACGTATATCCAAGACTTGGATAGAAAGTGTGAGGCCATGGACAACAGGATTGTCCTTGGATGTCCATATTAAAAGTAGAATTCTGTCCTAGATGGGTTATTTTTCTGATCCAGTATGACAATTCCAGGATGTCTTATTTCTCATGAGTCTCAAGTAGCAGAGTTTGAACCTATATTAAAATCATTTCGGGGGCGCCTGGGTGGCTCAGTGGGTTAAAGCCTCTGCTTTCGGCTCAGGTCATGATCTCAGCGTCCTGGGATCGAGGCCCGCATCGGGCTCTCTGCTCAGCAGGGAGCCTGCTTCCTCCTCTCCCTGTCTCTCTGCCTGCCTCTCTGCCTACCTGTAATCTCTCTCTCTCTGTCAAATAAATAAATAAAAAAACATCTTTAAAAAAAAAAAAATCATTTCGGGGAACAGCCCTGCCTGATACATACTACTATTCCCATGCCCTGGATCTTTACTGAATTCTTTGATCTGTGTTTGCCTTAAAATTCCATTGTTGGTCCCCTTCTCATCTTTACAGAAATCAGTGGAAAAATATTTTCTTCCTACTGTTTCATATATCTGAAGCTTCTTACGAGCTCCTGAACATATTTAGCTTTATTTATACAGGTCGCTTCCGTATTTGTTATCTGGTTTTGACATGGTAAAATACAGTGACTCAGACTTTATTTTAGCGAAGTAGATGTCAGAATGATGTCAGAAACTATAGGAAATAAATCTGGGAGTACTGTATTTGATACGGGGCACTCCTTTTCAGTACATGTTATGTCCTGGGTAACATTAGAAGGAAAGATGGCTATGGCTCGAAAGAGATTTTATTGATGTCATAATATCTGCCACACGGTGGAAACTAGGGCAGCATGAGTATTTCCTGCTTTGTTCAAAGGTTGTGTTTTGAATAGGCTTATGTAAGTTAGCAAAACAAACAAATGAAATTCTCTTCCTACTGCAGCATTTCATAATTCCCCCCCCCCCATTTTCAGCCTAGTCCTGTGAACTTCATTCCCAAAGCTGTTGTCTGTCGGCTACTGTGACAGATGTTGATTCTTGAGGTTATCCTCTCTCCCTTTCCCACCTGCTCAGCCCTCCTCGGCTTCGGTCATTAAAGCCTAGATGTTTGGTGCGTGAGTCTTCCTTGGGTACAGCATCATTAGAGAAGACATACCAGTTGGGCAAAGAAGTCAAAATACTTTCAGCTGGATGGTAATGGTTACTATTAGGCAACCCTATTTTAACAGATGGAAAATGCAGAATGACAGGAGAACGGATCCAGGTGCAAAGGGAGGGGATTAACCACAGCAGCTTTGTTCACCCCCTGCGGCTGAAAGCATACACCTCATTTTGGTTGAAATCACCCTTCAGAAGTGTAATAGATCATGTTTAGTCTTGAGACATATTCCTCTGTACTTAGGGTGAGTTTTTATTTGTTAAATCACATTTTCTCATGGATTTCCGCTGTGATTTTAGAGACATTTCACCCCCCAGGAAGTCTTAATGTTGATAAATATTAGCAATAATAGTTAATATTAACTTATTACCTTACAGTATAGCTTGCATTAATTATAATGTACAAGTAATTCCCCTTGGGTTGTGTGCTAAAATAAAAAAATACATCAAGCATATTTCAATAAATTCTAGTTTTATTAAGAGTTTACCATAACTAAATTTTTTAAATTAACATATATTATTTGTTTCAGCAGTACAGTTCTGTGATACATCAGTCCTCCACAATTCACAGCACTCACCATAGCACATACCCTCCCCAATGTCCATCACCCAGCCACCCCCTCCCTCCAGCAACCTTCAGTTTGTTTCTTGAGATTAAGAGTCTCTTATGGTTTCTCTCCCTCTCTGGTTTCATCTTGTTTTATATTTCCTCCCTTCCCCTATGATCTTCTGTCTTGTTTCTCAAATTCCTCATATCAGCGAGATCATATGATAATTGTCCTCCTCTGATTGACTTATTTTGCTTAGCGTAATACCCTCTAGTTCCATCCACGTGCTTGCAAATGGCAAGATTTTGTTTCTTTAATGGCTGCATAATATTCCATTATATACATATATATCACTTCTCCTTTATCCATTCATCTGTTGGTGGACATCTACAGGTTCTTTCCATAGTTCGGCTATTGTGGACATTGCTGCTATAAACATTGGGGTGCACATGCCCCTTCAGATCACTGTATTTGTATCTTTGGGGTAAATACCCAGTAGTGCAATTGCTGGGTTGTAGGGTAGCTCTATTTTCAACTTTTTGAGGAGCCTCCATACTGTTTTCCAGAGTGGCTACACCAGCTTGCATTACCACCAACAGTGTAGGAGGGTTCCCCTTTCTCCGCATCCTCACCAACACCTGTTATTTCCTGACTTGTTAATTTTAGCCATACCATAACTAAACTTAATTTGATCATTTAAACAGTCATGATGACTCTCATTTGACTATCGGTATTTTGGAAAACTATGTTTAAATGTGGCATAAAAATGTTCTGAACATTTTTTGTTTTCCAATAAATATTTTAGAGCTATAAAGTTCACTTTGGCATTTTTTTGCTGTGTTTCACAAATTTTGATATGAAATTTTTAATTATCATTGAATTCTAAATCTTTTAAATTTCCATTGTGATTTTCTTTTTAACTATATTTAGTTTACTAGCACATGGAAATGGTAAAATCTGTATTTTTGTTTATGAAATTATAAATAGTTTGCAATTTTAATCTGAAAAGACAGTATGTATAATAGTCAATTTTTGGTATTTAAGACCTTAATCTTGCTTCAAAAATATTCTGTGTTCTTTTTTTTTTTGGTTGTTGTTGAAGTGTCATTGACACACAATGTTACATCAGTTTCAGGTGTACAACTTCGTGATTCGACAGGTCTCTGCATTATGTTATGCTCACCACAAGTAGAGCGACCATCTGTCACCATACCATGTTATTACAATATTATTGACTATATTCTCCATGCTGTACCTTTCATTCCCGTGACTTACTCATTCCATAACCGGAAACCTGAATCCCCCGTTCCCCTTCACCCATTTTTTCCATCCTCTTACCCTGCTCCCTTTTGGCAGCCATCAATTTGTTCTCTGTATTTATGGATCTGTTTCTGCTTTGTTGTTGTTGTTGTTCTGTGTTTTTTTAAGATTTTTTTTTTAATTCATTTCACAGGGAGAGATACAGCGAGAGAGGGAACACAAGTAGGGGGAGTGGGAGAAGGAGAAGCAGGCTTCCCGCAGAGCAGAGAGCCCGATGTGGGATCATGGGATCATGACCTGGGCCTAAGGCAGACACTGAACGACTGAGCCACCCAGGCACCTCATGTTTTATGTGTTTTTAAAGAATATGTATCCCATCTATTGCAAAGTGTGTGTATGAAATAGATCACCTTTATATTGTTGACTATAGATCTCTCTCTTTTTTTTTTTGCCCTGCCTGATAGCATCTGAGAGGAGTGTGTTGAAATCTCCAATTACAATTGTTGATTTTTCTGTTTTTCCTTATAGTTCCACTTGTTGCTTGAGGCTATATCATTAGGTGCTTATCTTCTTATTAGATCATCTTGTCCCTTTATCAGTATAAAATGACTCTCTTTCTCACTTTTTAATACCATTTTCTTAATATTTGCCTACTATGTTATTTTTTTTACTCTCAGTCTTTTTTTTAAGCATTTTTTTTCATAGTCAACCTATTGTTGGATTTAAAAAATACATTTGGAAAGTCATTGCCTTTTAACTATTGAGTTTAATCCATTTATGTTATTGTATTTACCATTATGTTAGGACTTCTGTCACTTTATAATTTTATTTAAGAAATTTTGATATTTTGATATTTGATATTTATTTAAGAAATTTGATAAATTTGATATTTATTTAAGAAATTTTTAAGAAGTTTTGATATTTGAAATATTTATTTTTGATATAAATAATATTGTTATTTCTCACTTTTTCTTCAAAAAAGCAAATGTTCTTTTGTTTCCAATATTGTTTTTGTTCCTAAGGTGATTGCTTTTTTTTTTTTTAATTTTTTATTCTTTGCCCCAGGGGTACAGGTCTGTGAATTATCAGGCTTACATCTTTCACAGCATTCACCAAAGCACAGACCCTCCCCAATGTCCATAACCCATCCACCCTATCCCTACCCTCCCATCCCCCAGTAACCCTCAGTTTGTTTTGTGATTGCTTTTATGTTGGGTGCATATAATCTCATTTATTTCTTGATTTCTTAAACTTAATTATATGTGTTTCTCTCCCCACTTCTAATAAGACAAATAATTTAATGCACTCTCCTCTGCCTCTGGGCTCCCCTCCCCGGTAATGTTGATATTTTCCAAAATTTTGTTTCTGGAGCATTCAGAGTTGTTGTTGAGAACTCTGATGTCAGTCTGGTTCTTTTTTTAAATGTAATCTTCTCTTTACATCAGGAAGCTTTTTGTTTATTTCCTTGTATTTGATATTCTCAAATTTTGCAATAATGTATTTTATATGCATTCTATTCTTTTTCTTTCTTTCTTTCTTTCTTTCTTTCTTTCTTTCTTTCTTTCTTTCTTTCTTTCTTTCTTCCATTCTTATTATTTTTAAATTTTAATTCCAGTTGCCATACAGTGTTACATTACTTTCAGGTGTACAATACAGTGATTGAGTAATTCCATATGTCACCCAGTGCTCATCATAACAAGTATACTCCTTAATCCTCATCACCAGTTTCACCCCTCTCCCCACCCCTCTGCTGTGGTAACTATCAGTTTGTTTGCTATAGTTAAGAGTCTGTTTCTTGGTTTGTCTCCCCCCCCCTTTTTTTTTATGTTTGTTCATTTGTTTTGTTTCTTAAATTCCACATATTAGTGAAATCGTATGGTCTTTGTCTTTCTCTGTTTTTTTTTTCACTTATTATACTCTGTAGCTCCATCCATGTTGTTGCAAATGGCAAGATTTTATTCCTTTTTGTGGCTGAATAATATTCCAGTGTGTGTGTGTGTGTGTATGTGTATCTCCCCACTTCATCTGTTCATCAGTTGATGGAGCTTGGGCTTCTTCCATATCTTGGCTATTGTAAATAATGTTACTATAAATATGGAGGTGCATGTATCCCTTTGAATTAGTGTTTTTGTACTCTTTGGGTAAATAGCGTGAATCCTGGATTGTATAGTAGTTCTATTTTTAATTTTTTGAGGAACCTCCATACTGTTTTCCACAGTGGCTACACCCATTTGCATTCTCACCAACAGTACAGGAGGATTCCCCTTTCTCCACATCCTCACTGACACCTGTTGTTTTTTGTGTTGTTGATTTTAGCCATTCTGATAGGTGTGCGGTGATATCTAATTGTACTTTGATTTGCATTTCCCTGATGGTAAGTGATGATTTTTTTGTCTGTTGGACATCTGGTTGTCTTCTTTAGAGAAATGTCTGTTTCATGTTTTCTGCTCATTTTTAATTAGATTTTTGTTTTTTGGATGTTGAATTTTATAAGTTCCTTATATATTTTGGATACTAACCCTTTATTGGATGTGTCATTTGCAGACATCTTCTCCCATTCCACAGGGTGCCTTTTATTTATGTTGCTTCCTTCACTCTGCAGAAAATTTTTATTTTAACATAGTCCCAATAGTGTATATTTGGTTTTGTTTTCCTTGCCTCAGGAGATATACTTAGAAAAAAGTTGCTTTTGCCAATGCCAAAAAAGTTACTGCCTGTTTTCTTTTAGGATTTTTATGTTTTCAGGTCTCACATTTAGGTCTTTAATCCATTTTGAATTTATTTTTGTGTATGATATAAGAAAGTGGTCGAGTTTATTTCTTTTGAATATTGCTGTCCCATTTTTCCAGCACCATTTGTTGAAAAGACTGTCTTTTGCCCTTTGCCTCTTCTTTCCTGCTTTGTCAAAGATTAATTGACCATGTAATTGTGGGTTTATTTCTGGGTTTTCTGTATTATTCCATTGATCTGTGTGCCTATTTCTGTGCCTGTGCCATACTTTTTGATTATTACAGCTTTGTAATATAACTTGGAGTCTGGAATTGTGATGCCTCTACCTTTGCTTTTCTTTTTCAAGACTGCTTTGTCTATTTGGGGTCTTTTGTGGTTCCATACAAATTTTAGGATTGTCTGTTGTAGATCTGTGAAAAATGCTCTTGGTATTTTGAGAGGGATTGCACTGAATCTGTAGATTGGTTTGGGTAAGTATAGATATTTTAACAGTATTTTTTCTTCCAATCCGTGAGCACGAGATGTCTTTCCATTGTGCAGTATTTTTTTTATTCCCCTGTTTGGCACTCTGAGTTCTTCGGATTGAGGTCTTTGAAGTTCCTTTAATTTTGAGGGATTGTTGTTACTTCTTTAAATATCCTTTCCTCTCAATTTATGTCTTCTTTTGGGACCTGGATGTTGGCAATTTCACTTTCATTCTATATTACAAAGCTCTAAATATCTGAATTGTAATTGTTGAGTTTGCTCTCCTAGTTTTCTTTGTGTTCGAGAAATTGTATAATTCTGTCATAAAGGAGGATTTTGTGTGTGTACTCATGGTTGTGATGAGTTGGAACCTCCTTCTCTCTCCTTGTCTTTTCTACTCCCTCTCCGGTTCTTGCATCAACTTAAGTGCTTTGTTCAGAACCAGGTTTAATTATTCCTTCTCATAAATCACATCCTGGGGGGTAGGAGGGTTAGGCATGTCAAATCTAGTTTCCCAGGCAAGTGGGGAACTCAGTCATAGATTTTAGGCTCCCATTTAGTGTGGAGAGTTTCTCCCAACCCCCAGTTCTACATGGAGAGCCTGGTTCTAGATGCCTGCCCCATGCCTGGTGATTTATAGGTGTGTTGTACTTGGGACACCACAGGATTTAAATGTCTGTCTGGTTCTACTGGTTTCCACAGATTGTGGAGCCAGTAGTCCTTTGGTTTATGCTCCCACTGACCTCTGAAACTGTGTTCCCTTTGTTTCACAGATAAGTTTAACAAATTTGGAGTGCAGTTATATCTTTTTATTTATTTTTAAAGTATTATTTTATCATTTTGTTGGTGGTGGTGGTGGCAGTGTATGTGGGAGGGAAGGTGGGTTTCCACTTAAAATTTCATTGCCCTCTTGAGTGGAAATTTCTTGACCAGACTTTATCATAAAAATATTACTGTGGTGTAATAAGTGTAGTTACTTTGCTCTCAGTAAATGCTTCTTTGATCCTAGTGATGAACTGTTTGATATTTAGAAGTACCTATGATTTTCCTGAGCTGACAGGGGGTTTATGTGTGTGTCAGTGGAGCTGCAGCAGTGGTCTGTGGTTGCCTTCCCGTGAACCCAGATGCACAACTGTGAGGTTCATTAGAGTGAAGTTCAGTTAGTATGTTGAGTCTTTTCTTCCTATGCTTTTTTCTTTCCTTTTTTCCTGCTCTACTTTCCTTTTCTTCCCTGACTTCTTAACAGTTAGGAAATATATTTGCGAGGAAGATGAGAAGGAAATGCATGAATGGAAGGGAAACCTCAAAGCCTTGTTCCCTCCAACGTTGCAGAAGCACTTCTACTTAGATGAAATGACCAGAGATGAATACGGAGAATTGTCATCATCAGAACAAGAAAGTTCAACTACTAGAGTAAAAGTCTGTCTGTATATTAAAATTAAAGAGATGAATGTCCTCTGCATTATTAGATATGGTAGAACTATCAAGTTCTTGTTTCCTCTTCTTACTCTAATTTTCTGCCAGTCTTTGAAGTTTCAGTCTATCATGAAAATAAAACACTACTCATGTCCTCAAGGTCATAAAAAAATAAGTCAGACTAAATAGTGAAATGTAGTAGCCATCACGAAAGGCATGTCCTCTTGCATGCCTTTTTGCCTAATGTTTATGAAAATGTATGCCTGTGAGGGAATCCTAAATATTTGCAAAATCACACTTCTTCATATTCATCATCATAAGGACAGCAACAATCACTACTGCCACCACCACTACCAATAATCTTGCTTTAGGGAGGAGCCTGCTCCTTGCATCTGAGGCTTCCCCAAGGTTCTCTTACGTTTCCACATTGTTTCCTTTGTGTCCATCTAGTGCCGTGATTTCAGTTCTACCTACTTGACACTCAACTCAAAACAACCGTCCCCAACCTCTTTCCTGAGCTCAGGGGTTGTATAATCAGTTCTTCTCTGGGTATTTTCACCTGGATTTTTTATTGAGACCCATAGCCCAAGATGTCTACAACTGGTCTTATTATCTCCCACACCCAATTTGTTCCTTGCTTTTTATTCCCTATTTCAATTAATAGTTCTAACATTTGCCTCATTGCCTAAGCCAAGAACTTGAGGGTCATTGTAGGTTCCTCTCTCACCCTTCACCTTTGTTCACAGAGATCTACTGTCTGTACTACTGGATATCTCTTGAATCCATTCTCTGGATCTTGTCACTTTAGTGCTTCACCCCCATAATAACTTCCCAATGCCTATGGAACAAAGTCAGGTACCTTAATGTTTTATGTATCACCCCACTTCTTACCCTTACTGTCCACCTTTGTCCTTATTCTCCAACCAAATCCAACTATCCATGGCTCTGGAAACTGCCACATTCTCTCTTGTTTCTATGCTTTCAGCCACGATAGTTGCTCTATCAGGAGTTCTTCCCTAGCAAGTTTGGCAATAATTTCTTCCTTTTCCTGTTACCTGACTCCGCCTCCCTCCACCACTGGCAGGTTTGGAAACTTCTTTCTCTGGATCTCAAAGCTGCTTGATACAATCATAGTCTGACTGACGCCACCTTCTATTGTGTTTGTCTTTACCTTACTGTCCTCGGTACTGTACTGTGAGCACCTTTGAGTTAGGGACTGAGGCTTCAGCTTTATAACTCAGCAGCCATGATGTGCCTCATACATAAGTAGAGGCTTAGTGAAAGTTTGTTGAGTAAATAAAGAAGTTGAAAGATATCTGTGGCTTGAAAGGGGAGAGGATGTTAATTGGAAGCTGTGTGTAGATTCTGTAACAATACTTTGAGGCATATAGATTTTTTTTTTCTCCTCCTCAATTCCTAGAGGCACTGGCTTTCCATATTCATAGTATTTCATGTGGCAGTGAGTATTTCCGGAAGATTCCTGGTTTGCCTAGCCCTGCTTTGTGTCCTCTCAGGATTACCGAGACTGAGGCCTGGTCTCCACCCTCAAAAAATGCGTAATGGAAATGGGGAATTAAAACCAAGTCATGAAACCGTTAGATGATAGTGAATGCAAACTTGCTTGCTGCCTCTCATTGCAAGAAAGGAGAGAAGGGGCAGAATAGGCAGCTGGCAAGTGCTTTGTGGAGAAGGTGGGAATGAAGCTGGATGCTGTGAAGAAGTCATTTTCTCTTCTAGGTGGTGGTAGTTCTATTTCTAGTGAGTTTCTTCTCTGGGAGTCTGTTCATAATGAAAGTCCTTCAGCACCATTTCGGCTCACTTACTGGAACAGCCTTGTTACTCACAGGTGATTTGTCTGTCTGTAGGTGCCTGTTAAAGGGTAGCACCTACGGGAAGAGGTTGTGTGACACTCAAAAAAAAAATGGAAGGTGAGAAACGATGAGAGTATCTGATTTTAATTCTCAAGTACAAATCGGTTTCATAGGCTTTAAAATCTTTAATTCAGAAATCATTTGGATGTGGAGGTTTTTTGGAAAAAGTTTTATTATTTTCATACTAGTTA
The DNA here is from genome assembly GCA_002007465.1 of Ailurus styani. Taxonomy (NCBI): domain Eukaryota; kingdom Metazoa; phylum Chordata; class Mammalia; order Carnivora; family Ailuridae; genus Ailurus; species Ailurus styani. The sequence continues at coordinate 1,725,966 of LNAC01000019.1, read as the reverse complement.
AAAAGTCCTAGTTTGATTTGGAGGAACTAAAGTTTCAGAAATGGTTATAAGTATTTAATGTTTATGTGCCTGAGATGTTCTGTGCCTGTTTCCTCGAATTCCGTGATTCTCAAGTAGATAAGCTCATTCCGGAACAGTGAAGGAGAAAGGAAACCTGTCTGCACAGAAAGTAGGGTGAGGTATCTCTTCATTTGATCATTTTGTGTAAACATATTCCCTTCTACCAATATTCTTTCCACTGGAGGGCTCAGATAGCTACTGTTTGGCAGGACGGGAGAGAGAAATTCTCGTAATAGAATGTGATTTAATATGTTGAATGACCGTTTGTGCTGTGTCAGTCTGCTGGAGAAAAGGATTTGAGGCCTTGTGGATGAGCCAGTGTATCTGGTTGTCAAAACATCTCAGGCATCTTTTAGAAGTAACATTAGACCCTTGCTTTCCACTTCCCTGAAGTTGCTTCTCACTGAAAGGCTTCTCCTGGTAGGAATGAGTCAGGGAATAACTGGCCCAGACTCTCCTTTGCTGTTTTTGCTATGTCATGCCCTGCCCTAGAGACAGGGCACGAGGCCCAGAGAGCAGAGGGCCAGGATCCAGCCTGCCGAAGCCAGGAATCTGCCTGCGTCTGACTCACTGTTGAGGTGATCCTGTTCTGCTTCAGAGCCGATCGTATTTTGCTACTTCTAGCCAAGCCCCAATTTGGCAGCGATCACATATGTACATATTCAGGAGCTCCCGGGGAAGCTGGAGCTCCAACCCCTTATTCTCAGGCGTATTCACACAACAGAACTGGATGGATTTGAACTCTCCAGACACAGGAGGAGAAGTAGTCTTAGTTTCAAAGTGGACTATAGCCCAGAATGAAGATAAAGCAAAGGGAAATCATAGCGGCCTATCAGTGGGTTATGCTTTATTTGCCTGAAAGCTGCCCTGGGTATTTGAGGCTGAGTTACTCCATTTAGCTAAACACTGTTGTGGTGAAGGGCTGTGGAAAAAGTGACTTCACCGAAAGAGGAGTCATGCAGTATTCTAGACTGCTCATTTGCAAATGGCCACCAAGCAAGGCTTTACAGGGACACTGAGACCAGGGAGAAGGCAGAAGACCTGCCCACAGAGGTTGCATTTATCTCTTGTTGCAACTTATCTCTCTCCTTCCCCAACGACAACACACTTAAGGAAAGAAAAAGCTCAGAAAATGCTCATTTACCAGAATCTTCTGCCCACGATCATCCTGGTAGTTCTTCCTAACTACCCCCATAAAGAATTCATTTTCCAGCCATCACCACCATCTGTAGCTCCTACTTTCCTGAATTCAACTCTTTTAATCTCCATTTCTAAGATTCTTTCTCTTAGCCTGAATTGTAAGCTAGGTCAGAGTTAAATAAAGATTGTCTAATACAATCAATTTTCAAGGTTAGCATCTTGGGATCTAGCTTAATCAGAGCCCAGAATTTCTCTTGTGCTTCATTATTAGTAGAACTGAAATCCATCTGAGATGGTTTTCTGAGAGCAAGTTCTTGCTGTTCCTGGCGTTCATGCATACTCTCTTTCTGGGACCTGGGACTAAGGGACCAAGGAAAAACAAAGGTTTAATCAACTAGAAGCTGTTTGGCTGGGGTATGGTCCTCCAGGTTGTGTACAGCAGAATGGGTCCTCCAGGTCTGCTTCCGTGGCAGTTTCTGGATCTACTATTGTGACCCCATCATCTGTGAAATCAAGGCCAGATCAGTGCCTCTTTATAGAATATTGCTACCTCTGCAAGGCCCCCTGGAGCAGTTAATATTTTAATGGGGACTCTGAATATGGCCGAAGGGTCCCAGGTCTGATAGGTGCTGTTCTGGTACGTTATGGTAGGTGGGAGTACCAGGAAGATAAGAAGACCAGTTGAGGAAAACAGCTGCTTTTGTGAGCTCTCTTTTCCATCTTCTCCATTTTTTTCACCCCAGCCTGTAATATGTACAGATGATACTAAATGCATTCCATAAAATGGTCGTCTGTGAATGAATAAATCATGTAACCCATTTAAAAATTGCTTTTTAGTTTTGGTTTAAAGTCCTCCCTGCAGTCACTGCAGGGGCCTGATTCTTCTATAACGTCTTCCCTAATGTTCACAGGGAAATGGAAGTTTCTCTGTGTCTGGGATTTTAATAAATTGGACTATTAAATTGTAATCCAAGATACCAGCTCAGAGGACAAGATCTGTTTAGAGTTGTTGAATTTATTACACACTAAGTGGTGACTGGCAATGTCTTAAAAAAGCATCAGGTGACTAGATGGGGAGAGATTGGCCATGTTGGGGCTGGTGTACTGCTCTGAATTGTTCTTGGAGTTATCACTGATTTATAACTGCACTCCTTAGAGATTAGGAAATCATTGTGGCCGTCATTAAGGCTCTCATCTTCCATTGGATCTGATTTTGATTATTGTGTTTTCTTGTGGGGAAAATATCCCTTGCTGTGTATAATCTGTGATTTAGTTTAAGCATCTTTGGTTCAAAACAAAAACAAAAACTTTAAAGAGAGGACACCCAAATAATCTCAGGGAGAATTTTAAGTGTAATCTTGTATTTAATTTGATTTAAGTAATCAAATGATGCCATTCAATTATTAGTGGAGTTGTTTTTTCCCTTTTTGAATATGTGTTTGGAAGTTCATGCTATTTTTTCCCTCCCTAGGTGACAGTGCTAACCTTCCTAAGGAGGATACCTCTACTGGGAATCTAGATTCACTTTCCTCTCCATCTCCCACGACTGTAGCTGTCTATGGGCCTCTTGGACCAGACAAAAACCACCTTCTTGCAGATGGGGGCAGCTTTGGGGACTGGGCATCCCCTGTGTAAGTAGCTCTGCTTCTCTTTGTTGCTGAGGGAAGGAGGGCTGTGACCTTCATTTTGAAGTTCACATGGTGAGTGGGTACTAAAGTGTTAGGTATAAGGATCTCTGTTCTCTGATCAGTGGGATGCTTAAGGATGGGTGATCCATAAGAAAGTCATTCCTTGAAAGTGTCTCTGTGCTCCCAATGTGGAAAAGTGGGTGAGTGCTCTTTCAAATCTGTTTTGAGTTTAATTTGTGGCAGTTTTGGGTTGCATGAAGGAAATTTGTTACTGTCCTACTCAGATACTCAGGGTGTTTTCTCACTAGTAATGCAAACCTTTAGACATAGGAGAATGCATGCATTGTGATCCATATGTAGACTCTTGAAACTATCTGTAGAATGATATTTTAGTTGTTTGAATTTTCAAGAGCTTTGTGCTAATATTCTCTATCTTCTCCATAACACCCTGCATACTTGACAATTGATGGATGAAATACCTGATTCTGTCTTCTCAGTTTGGTTTAGTGACTGGCATGTGCAGATCAGCTCAGGTATATCAGGACAAATAATACTAATACAAACAATATCATGGACCTGGTCTGACTACATGGTTTGTCTTTCTGTGCTGACCAAGGTGTGGACTAAATGCAGATTGGTAGTGGTTTGGGACATCCAAAGAGCATCAGATTTCAAACAAATGCTCAGAGAACAACAACAACAAAAAAGAACACTACATGCCAATAATTACATGCCATTGCTTGATTAGTCAATCAAATTACATCCAAAAATACATTTATAATTCAGCCTGAGAGTATTTGGGTGTCTTGTCTTCAAAGTTAAAAAAAAATTTTTTTTAAAATCAAAGTTGCTTAAAATAAGTCATAGATAATGATGTCATCCGACCCTAGCTGGGCATTCTTGGGACTTTAAATGGAATTGGAAAGCGTCCCTCACATTACTTGGCTTTTTATAGTTACTGCTGGAGTCACATGAAATCATTATGAACTTAATTAAGTATTAAAAGAGACTGGGAGAATTTTGGTATGCTAAAGTTTGGGGGTGACCTAAAGACTGAAAATCTAACTGAAACTGCAAGTGAAACTCAAAATAAGGAAACATTCTCCAGATGAGATCTTTTTCCCCAAGATTGTAATATATGTATATTTATATGCTGGAGACTGTGTATTGTGGACTTAAATTGCATATTACTCAAACATGCTTGTCACTTTTATTATTCGTTTTCTAGATTAAAAATTCTCTTTTCGCTTCAGTACTCCAAGCACCAGTCACAGTGGTCACATAGGAACCAAGAATCTAATCCTGGGCACTCTGAGGGTAGAACTTGCATGGGTGTGTGTGGGTGCGTGTGTGTGTGTGTGTGTGTTAAAGCAAAAGCCAGATTTCTAATTATTTCTTTCAGTAAGTATGTATCATAGTGGAGAGCAGTGTAGTTAGTCCTACCTCTTTCAGAGTGCTTCTGTAGGAAAGTGACATGAGCCACGATATAGCCAATGTTCAATTCGTAGCACGTTCATGCCTGAAACATGAAGGGCTTGATATTTTTGGTCATAAATCAAACGAGGAGTGAATTCCCCAGCTTCCTATTCAGACAAATTTTAAAATGTCATGGAAAGCACTCCAACACTGAGAGGCCAAAAAGGGAGAGGGGAAAATAAGTAGTTGAAGTGAGTCTGGAAAGGAGATTTGTGTTATAATGTAGACTTTTTCCTACTTCAAGAATTTGGGTTTTGGTTTTTTTTTCTGTGCAATGGATAAAATGCATGGATATTTTTCTTAATTATATAGAGTGTTTCTTGTGTATCTTTTGAAGGGTTTACTTGTAAGCATATTTCAATCCAGATTTATCATGAAGTGAGGAGTGCGTCTCAAGCTTGAGCACTCACCAAGATCACCTGGAGGGCTTGTGAAGCCCACACTGCTGGCCCCCTGCCCCCCAGAGTAACCCGAGGCTTGAGGGGGAGCCTCCAAGCATGCATTTCTAACAGAATGCCAGGTGACACAGACAACTGCCCCTCATGTCCCCCGGGCGCCAGGCATGTGTAGATTGTAAACAGCTTCCCTGAGGAGTGTAATTAGGATGAGTGATAGCTCTTCTTGTCTTGTCTTTTCTTTTTTTTTTTTAAACTCTTCTGGGATGGTGTGTTTGCTGTCTTGAAGTTCCCCTGGGTGGCTACCCCATACTTTGATTCACTGTGCCTGAAATATTTCCCCCTTTCTTTGCTCAAGGCGATCTGACTATCTTTAGGGTCTAATTTAGTTTCCATTTTCAGGAAGCTTTCTCTAGTGCTGTAGTCTATAGGAAGATTCTCAGTATCTTTCTGTCTATACCGGATGCTGGACATGGGGAAGATATTGCCTTCTAGTATAGGTAATATTTACCTTTTAGTGTTAGTTGATATTTAAGTGGCATATGCATATGTTTATCTGTATATTCATATCAAAGTCTATCTGCCAGTTCTGCCCATCGGTGTATTTTAGTCCATTCAGGCTGTGATAACAGAAATACTTTGAGTAGCATATAAATGACAGAAATTTATTTCCCACAGTTCTGGAGGTTAGATTTCCAAGATTAGGGTGTCCTCATGCCAGGTTCTGGTGAGAGCCTGCTTCTGATTTACTGAGTGCTGGCTTTGTGACTCTCATAAAGACACCTAATTCCATTTGTGAGGATTCTACTCTCATGACCTCATTGAATCCTAATTGCTTTCCAAAGGCCCCACTTCTTAATAGCATCACAGAGAAGGGGGTAGGGTTTCAACATATAAATTTTGGAGGGACACAAGCATTCAGTCCATAATACTGTCTTTTTCTCACTCCGAGATTATAAAATTATTGATGATAGAAATTGGGTTTTATAACTCTTTGAACTTTTTAGTGATCTTGACATAGTTCTTAAAATGGGAAATAAAATATTATGTATTTATAAAAATGCCTTCCTCTTGGTAATCTCATTTCTTTCTATATATCATTGAATGTCTGTTAAGCAACTGTGCTTTGTTTCTGGTCCATCTTCCTTCTTTCTTATAAAGATTAATGAGTCTTTCTCCAGGAATTTCACAGAATTAATCTCACCATTTTCTCTTCATAGCCTTTTTTCTTTGTTTCCTTAGCATCTGTAAATGTGGTTTTCATTGTGTGGTGTTTTTGTTTCTTTTCCTTTTTTTTAATCCATGATCTTTGCACACAAGCTGTACTGTATTGACTATAGTAGGCTCTGTGTAAATACTGATGAAGATTCCTTTTAATGAAACCAAAATTGGTTTGGGGTCATTAAATCTCTATCTAGGACTTTAAAAAAGGAGGGAGTGCCTGGGCTGCCTGGTTTTAATCCAGGGTAGTGATTCTCCATTCCAAAACTTACACTTGCTTTATCTCATGTCCTCAAACACGGACAAATGTATGTGGATCACATAGGACCCCAGTAGCTCTGCCATACAGAAATGCCATGACCCTAGCCCCTGGAAAGCAAATTTGCAGAGGAAAGCCTACAGCAGCCGAGATTCAGATAGAGGCAGTGTGTAAATACAGCTGTAGCCTCTGACAGGTAGAAAACAATACAGCAGAATTGGATTTCTTGGGTTTCTGCTGATGTTTATGACTTGTGGGTATTATTCATTGCAGTCAATCAATCAGGAGCTATTACTTACCTGTACACTCAGTAAGGTGACGGGTGACTTCATTGCCAATGAAGAATTGCTAGCTCAGTCTCCTTGGAGGACATTACATCATAGGTCAAGGTATTTCAGATGTTCCGAAGTCATTTTTTTTTCCCCCAATAAAGTAGTTTTCTCTAAACAGATTTACTTCAATTGTAAATGATGGAGCAGGTTCTTGACAAGTAATCCTTTTAGGTTCCCTGCCACAGAAGAAAATCTCTTTTAAGAATAACCCACCATTGCTATCTGCTTCCTCTATAGATTTCAAATGAAAAGGTCCACCCCCATTCTTGCCAGCACATCCCCACCTCCAAGATGGCAGCATCATAGAATATGTCTGTGTGGTTGGGAATGTTGGTGTTCCAAGGTACAACTTACCCGGTGCTCTGGCGGGCCAGGAGGGCAGTAGATCCTTCTGTCCCATCTGATGAGAAGCTTGGCTTAGTTCATCCTTAATATTAAGCAAGTCTTTCCTGGTTGCTTTCCAGAGCTCCTTTTGTGCAACAGATCCATGCCTAATTCTAGTTGCTTGCAGTCATTAGACAGTAGACTCCCACTCCCATTCACAGCCTTGTGCTGCATGTCATCCATAGATGCTGTGCGTGCTCACTGGAAACCATTTGTTGCTTGTCAATGAAATAACTTGCGTCCTTTAAATTGTCCAAACAGTTTGAGGTTGCCCATAGACAACTACTTGGCATTTTAAATTACTTGACTATTGGTTCCATGGTTGCTTTTTAGGAAAAGTTGATGAACATATTTTTCTGGGAGCCCTTTAAGTTTGATTTGTGGCTTAGTATACCACAATAAACCATGAGTGATTTGTCTGAAGTTCAGAAAATTAATAATCTTAAACAGTTTTTAACAAATTTCTGTGAAATTTGACACACACAAATTAGAAGATAGCAGTCACACGGAAGCTTTGTCTTCACCTGCTCCCTTCATCTCATTTTCTTTCCTTTTTGCGTCTTCTCCACTCCTTCAGAGAGACTTACTTTCGATTTTACTGATCCCAACCCTTCTTGGCCAGGGACAGTCAGTTCACCCTAGAAATTGGTATCTTATATTTTTCCCCTTTCTTGTTATGATTATTGTTTAAAAAGAAAATAGGGAATTTATCTCTTAAAAGTTCTCCCCGCCGACATCTACTTTTTTTTTTTCCACCTAACTTGTCTCAAATGAACACATAATGCTTTTGTAGCAAGGGGAGGAAAATTACGTAAGTTTAAAAAGAGATCAGAAGAGCAATGAATTGCCCATCATAGGAATTTTCAGCATCTTTATTGGCTACTGGGGAGATGGTATCCTAATAAGTGTCGCACTTTTCTCTGCTTACCTGTAGGCTGGCTTTGATTACAGATTGTGGTGGGTTACATGGATTGAGGTCTCTAGTTGAGGTAGTACCTTCATATGAAAGGACGTCTTTTTTGGTGCCGGCTACTATGAAGAGTGAGTTGGAAGCCAGTCCCTGCTCCCACCCCCCACACCTAAGTGAGCAGCAAAGTCCCCTGGTGGATTCAGAAAGGTTGCAGTCTGAGATACCTGAAGTGAAAGAAGAATAGGGCCCATGAGTTGGAGGACCAAGTTCCCTGGCTGTTAGCCCAAAGCAGCCTTTTTTAAAACAAACAAACAAACAAACAAACAAACAAACAAAACATATAATGTATTATTTGTTTCAGGGGTATAGGTCTGTGATTCATCAGTCTTACACAATTCACAGTGTTAACGATAGCACATACCCTCCCCAATGTCCATCAGCCAGCCACCCTATCCCTACCCCCCAACCCCCAGTAACCCTCAGTTTGTTTCCAGAGATTAAGAGTCTCATGCTTTATCTCCCTCTCTGGTTTCATCTTATTTCATTTTTCCCTCCCTTCCCCTATGATCCTTTGTCTTATTTCTCAAATTCCTCGTATCAGTGGGATCATATGATAACTGTCTTTCTCTGATTGACTTATTTTGCTAAGCATAATACCCTTTAGTTCCATCCACATCATTGCACATGGCAAAATTTCAGGTTTTTTGATGGCTGCATAGTATTCCTGTGTGTGTGTGTGTGTGTGTGTGTGTGTACACACACGCATCTTCTTTCTTATTTATTTATTTTATTTTTTCAGTGATCCAAGATTCACTGTTTATACACCACACCCAGTGCTCCATGCAATATGTGCCCTCCTTAATACCCACCACCAGGCTCACCCATCCCCCCCCTCCCCTCCATAACCCTCAGTTTGTTTCTCAGAGTCCACAGTCTCTCGTGTTTCATCTCCCCCTCCGATTTACCCCAATTCACTTTTCCTTCCCTTCCCCTAGAGTCCTCCATGTTATTCCTTATGTTCCACAAATAAGTGAAACCATATAATTGACTTTCTCTGCTTGACTTATTTCACTCAACGTAATCTCCTCCAGTCCCGTCCATGTTGATACAAAAGTTGGGTATTCATCCTTTCTGATGGCTGTGTAATATTCCATTGTATATATGGACCACATCTTCTTTACTCATTCGTCTGTTGAAGGGCATATCGGCTCTTTCCACAGTTTGGCAATTGCGGACATTGCTGCTATGAACATTGGGGTACATATGGCCCTCCTTTTCACTACATCTGTATCTGTTGATGGTTTCCTTTGCTGTGCAGAAGCTTTTTATCTTGATGAAGTCCCAAAGGTTCATTTTCGCTTTTGTTTCCTTTGCCTTTGGAGACGTGTCTTAAAAGAAGTTGCTATGGCTGATGTCAAAGAGGTTACTGCCTATGTTCTCCTCTAGGATTTTGATAGATTCCTGCCTCACGTTGAGGTCTTTCATCCATTTCGAGTTTATCTTTGACACCACATCTTCTTTATGCATTCACTTATTGATGGACATCTGGGCTCTTTCCATAGTTTGGCTATTGTGGACATTGCTGCTGTAAACATTCAGGTGCATGTGCCCCTTCGAATCACTACATTTGTATCTTTGGGGTGAATACCCAGTGGTGCGATTTCTGGGTCATAGGGTAGCTCTATTTTCAACTTTTTGAGGAACCTCCATACTGTTTTCCAGAGTGGCTGCACCAGCTTGGATTCCCACCAGCAGTGTAGGCAGTGTAGGAGGTTTCCCTTTCTCTGCATCCTCGCCAACACCTGTTGTTTCTCGACTGGTTAATTTTAGCCATTAAAATGGCTGAATGTGTGTGAGGTGAGGAAGCAGGCTCCCCATTGAGCAGGGAGCCTGATGTGGGGCTCGACCCCAGGACCCTGAGATCATGACCTGAGCCGAAGGCAGAGGCTTAACCCACTGAGCCACCCATGCACCCCGAGACTGTCTTTTTTCATTGGACATTCTTTCCTGCTTCATTGAAGATTAGCTGACCTTAGAGTTAAGGGTCCATTTCTGGGTTCTTTCTTCTCTGTTTCTTTGATCTATGATCTATGTGTCTGTTTTTGTGCCAGGTTTTGGGTACAGTTTTTGTCCTGGCTATTTCCTTGATTCTTCTCTCCAGCTCTATGAAGAGCTGGCTCCTTAGGGTCTTCACAACCTTCCATATTGTCCTGTGTGTCTTGCTAGGGCATTTTTGGTATTTGTATTGTGTACCTGGATTTGCATGTGGCTTAATTCACATCTTCCCTTGTGCTGTAACTGCAGGTTCCAAAATTCTAAGGTTTTATTTTCAGTTGAGAATGTTGATGGTGCATGTGACTTTAAAGCCCCATAACGGAAAGTTGGCTTTCTGAAATTAAGACATGCGTTGGAATTTTGTCGTAACTTTTCTGCCCCTTAACTCAAAGAACCAATTACGTCTTCTCACTATTTTATGTTTCGTTGGTTTTTGTTGTTATAATTTATCATTCGCTGTGCATGCATTTGTTGGTGGTGTCTTCATATCAAAATGAAGGAAAGGACCTCCTGAGTTCTCTGTAAGGTGGAAGATTGTTTACACTGGTATAGCATTGAGTGTAGAGTCAAACAGGCTTGGCTTTGTATCTACGTTCTGCTTCTGAAAACCTCGAAGGCCTTATATAAATTATCTAAAAAAACCAGGGCTTAGCAAGATTGCCTGTGAAAGGGAAATCACCACACTTGCCCTTCTGGATTGTGAGGTTTCAAGGTATCACATCTAATAAAACCCAGTCTCTGTTCCCCTGGGAGTGCCAGGTGGCCAGCCACCTGTCTGGATTGCTTCCCTCTGAGAACCTAATTTGATATTCTTGTGTAGGTTACCCTGACTTCCTGGTTCATCAGTTCCATAATCTCCTGACTGTATAGCACAGGGGAGTAACCTCTCTGGCCCTAGGGAATCCTAGGGGCTTGGTCCAGGAGGACTCCGCTTGGGGATCCTCTTCTTGGCTCTCTCTGTAGGAACCTCCTTTGGAGAACCCTCTGAGAATAGGGCCTTTGGATATTGCATAACCAAAGCATGGCATACCGCTGGTACCAGGCCACTTTGCAAATTATTCTGCGCAGGATCGATAGCTTACCTATTAGAACAGGTAACTCATAAAACCAGCTTGGTAAGTAACTGAGGGCTTTTCTTAGCAGTGTAATGCTGTACCCCTTTTGAGCTGTGCTTGGTAGGCCCTGTGTTGTATGTTCAGGCCTCATACCGGGTGGCAGCTGTTTTCCACATAAGAATTGAGCTGATAGAAACATTTCTGTCAGTTATCCTGCAAGACCTCAATGCTGAGACCTCTAATGCCCCATCATTTTCTAAAATGAAGCTTCAGTTCCTTTTCTGTTCAGCTAGCAAGCTAAAGTGCAACCCTCTTACCTCATTCCAGTGATCATCTGGAAGGAAGAAAAATGAGATTCAGGGAATGTTCTTTGAGTGAAAGATGGGTCAGAGATATAATTCTAAGACAATTCTTTTATAGCAAAACCCAGGAAAATGATCAGGTATAGAGTGAACTTCATAATCTGTAGGATGACTAGGTGATGGCATCCTTTCTCCTTAAGGAGGGAAACCCCAGGAGCCTCAGGGAGGGGAGGACCTCGTGTTCACTGTGGCTGGGTCCAGCTTGAAAAAGTTTTGTCTTAGCTGTGCTCCAGTGATTTCCTGTGGGGCTCTTTCTCCTCTCCTGGCTCAGCCCTTCCTGCAAAATACTTTTTTTCTCAAGGGCGATCAAGTTATTGCTTTTATGTGCTGGCTTGATACACTGTTGTCTCCCTCGTGTGTGGGAGGTGCTCATGAACAGCTGGTACGGAGTGCTTCTGCTGGGGGCAAGCCCTGGGCATTTGCAGATGGGCTTCTGGCACATAGTGGGGGCCCCATGCCACAAAGCCAGTGTAGACAGGGGGTGGGGGACAGGGACTTCTCAGGCCCAGGGGAATTTGCCATCATTGTCATCTTCCCAACGCTACACTCTGAAACGGATTCTCATCTGGTCCCTCTGAGTGTCAGGGTCAGCACACTGTGGCCCACTTCTGCCTGTTTGTGTGTGTATACATAAAGTTTTATTGGCACATAGCCACCCAATCACTGATGCGGTTTCTGGCCCAGCGGTGACAGCAGAGAGAAGGAGTTAGGAGACCAGCTGTATGGCCTGCAAACCCTAAAGTGTTTAGTGCCTGGCCCTTTCCAGACAGAGTTTTCAGACTTTGGTCTCATCTATAAATAAAACAAATCTTTTTGGAAAAAACACTTTTCTTAAAACCTAGGTTCAGCAAGTGAGGCTAATTGCCTTAAGGTGGGCAGTATAGGTGATTTTTAAATGTAACCCTTCTGAATCTTTTCTCATCATTGAACCAAGCAAAATGTTTCCTTGTGGTTTTTGGATGTCTTCAACTGATGTGATCCTAATGTCAAAAGATCTTTAGTGTTTGAGTGAATAAAGAGTTTATAGGGGGCCTTTTTCTTTTATAACCTATTGTCTAAAATAAAAATTTTATTTGAAATAGTTGTACATTTACAGAGAAGTTACAAAGACACTACAAAGTCAAGACACTAAACCCGTCAACCAGCTTCCCCTGCTGTTAGCATCTCACACAGAATCATGGCAGTTTTATCAAAAATAAGAAATTCGCATTGGTACAATACTATTAACTCTAGACTTGATTTGGATTTCATTAGTTCCTCCACTCATGCCCTTTTCTTCCAGGATCCATTCCAGGATACCATATGGCCTTCACGGCATTCAGCGACTTTTTCTTTTTTTAATGGTAAAATCCACTGAATATCTCCAGTTTTTCCTCTTTGATATAGTTTAGATATTGTCTTTGGGTAAAGAAAATGACTTCTTCGTGATGACATAACCCTGGAAGGCAGAGGTGACCTTTGACTCCAAAGTCCCTAACGCTCATCATTGGGGCTTCATTTATTGAGTGTTGAGTCAGTGCCCGTCACTGCAGGGTGCCTCACACCTGGTACCCCACTGAAGCCATACAGCCACTTCGCCCGTTAATGATTCATTTCACTTTCGTTAAGGAAATTGAGACCAGGGAGTTTATCCTTACCCAGGTTTCAGGTGTGGATGACCCTCAGCCAAGGCTGACAGTGCCTGGGGCACCAGCCTCCAGCCGGTGCTCCAAGGTCATTCTCTTGCTGCTTGCCATGACCTCTAGCTAGTGAGAAGGGTCCTCTGTGCTTACAAAAAAAAAAAAAAAAAAA